>JAYJLX010021998.1:0-17222 GCA_036873525.1 Chalinula nematifera | reverse complement strand
CCAGCAGAACCGTTTTGGAATACGTGTGTCCCCAGACCACTTTCTACAAGTAAAAGTGGGCGGTTACACCAGACTATCTGGCAACATCCATAGCAAAAGGATACTATTTATGGATGTTGCCAGACCCTTCCACTCTGCGAATAAGGGGCGGGTACCCAGATATGCACATAAAGTACTGCATTAATACTATATACGTACCTTTACATTACATCGTGATACATCATGAGCAGGGCTCCAAACCCTTTATCCTGATGGGAAAATTAACTGATGCCCCTCCTACTCTGTATAAAATTACAGTGAATTGATTACACAATAACGCACTTCTCAAGTGACTGACAGTAGTACTGTATATATGGGTATAGTATGCCTTACTGACCGGCAATTGCTCCATCTTGTCATACATGACTAAAGATAAAGTATCGTCCACAGGTATGAAAAAGGATATCTGAATACTCCTTACAATACTACATCATGTTCCCACTCACGTTCATCACGGCCACGTGTGTGACGTGCCACTATTAATTTAGTATTAAAATATTAACCCCTTGGTGATGCCCACGTGCAATTTGAGTAGCAGGGACTAGGGAGTAATGGCTGGTCTAGTGGATTTTATATTAGGGAGCTTACACGAGCTAGGAAGGAGAGGTAAACCCCCACTAGACTGCAGATAATATATTGTACCTTATGAGTGTCAAACCCCAGAAGGTATACGCTGCGGATTTGGGTTAGTTTTTAAGAATTGGAGCGGCAAACTTTTTTTATTTCCAAAATCCACCAAATGATTTAATTAAACTTATGCACATGTATTATATACTGATTTGATGATTTTGAGTACTTCTGTCATTGATGTGTGCATTTCTAATTTAGTAAAAGCCTTATTATTGTAACAATAGTGTTTGTATTTTAATGTTATTCGCCTATGCCTTTTGTCAAATGATCTACATTATGAGTAGCCTGTTGGCTTATGTGAAGGAATACTAAAGTACGTTCACGTTGAGTTGAGGATTTGCTCATTAGTATTCATAGGCAATTATTGCGCAATAATTTACCATTCGTAATGTATTAAGTACTGAAGTGTGTGGGCGGTAAATACCTGTAATTAATGAATTTTAGATGAATATCTAATGAGCAAATCCTCAACTCAAAGTGAACGGACTTTAATGTACAAATCCTCGAATCAACCCACTTAACCCTATACCCACTAGTGCTGTGAACCTGCCATAAAAGTAAAAACCGGTTAACCTAATAACCTGATGAATCATTTTACTGCTGCTAAAAGTTGATCTTGAGCTTATTGTTTCATAGCACCAGGCCACTAATATTGGTTAGCAATGCAATTGTAATGTAATTTGTCAGGTTTCCAGTTTTTGAAATTTTATTCGGTTAACCTGATTTAGTCTACTTAACAGTAGGTGATTTTAAGGTTATTATTCACAGTACTAAAACCCACCTTCTTAACCCTGAATTATGAGCTATGCATTCCTTTGTTTGTTGTGCTCTTAACTGTACCCATTGATTATTTACTTCAAAGCTGTTCTTTCCCACCTGTTTAATTGTCCTTCGAAAGACTGATTTTCACTATAAACACAATGTAGCGTATTGCAATATATGTGACCGTGTCTGAGAAAAGCTGTTATCTGTCACAAAAAATATTTTTGGAGTTATTTATATCACTGGATAGAGTAAGAAATTCTCTTTTAAATGAGCTACAATACAAAAGATTCCGACAAAGTACCTAAGAGAAACGACCGGTAGAAAAAACGAAAACCGTTCGCGTTTCTTTCATGATCGCAATCGACGGTCTGTGTTTACTCAGTTGCAGCTTGGTGAATATGCATCATACGTTACTGAAACTTCGTAACATACCTCTACAGACCTTTAGATAGTAGACCAAGTTTTGTAAGCATATGTTCGCAAAGCGTAGAGTTACAGGCCGTTAAAGCTCCAACGTCGATCGAGAATTTATCCATTGAAATACGCGACCACACCCCACGTTTTTAGTTATAACTTGAACTCAATTTTTGTGACAGATAACAGGTTTTCGCAGACACGGTCACATATAAGCAAATACAGGAAGAGTACGAATTATTAAAGTATGTGAAGAGTTGAAAAGATTTCAACTGCTTACACCACATTAATGTTTTATACTCTTCCCGTGTATTCACTTTCATTACTTTTCCAATATGTTTTGTGTAGAAACACTGTCGTAGGTACCTATAGTTGCCTAGCTCTTGTATATCGGACATTGATTAAAAATATTTTACATGTGGTGTCACGTTCAACTAAGACCTGATGGATCATCGTGGATGTGTACATCAGTTCCGTGTGGCTGACTGCTAGAAAGAGATGATTCGCTGTTTAGCCTTCAAAGCTTTTTCCTTAAAAAAAAAAATCCATTCTTTGGGGTGATAGGTATATATGTAAACTGTATTAGTCTATGCATCAGTTCTTTTTTATTTTGGGGTGGCCTTTGAATATGAATGATCGATCAGTAGCTTGCACATGTCTTATTGTCATTCTTTTATCTTTTCTTTCCTCAAAAGCAGTTCTCTTCACTGTCAGTGTATGCTGGGGCCCTTATACAAGATCAAGATCTCGATCAATACGAACAAGATAGGGTCTACCTAAATAAGCGTGTAAGTAATTGTACCAGTATTTATAAGGATAGATGTGACATGACGTTTTTGTACTTAGCAATAGTTAAACAGTCAGCAATATGATTAAGCACTTAGCAATGGTTTAGCTCCACCTAGCTGTTACCCTTTTAAGCTATTAGGTTCTTTATAACTCTTTCAAAATTCCAAACAATTATTTAACTAGTTTAATTAACTCATTGGGGCTGCCAGTATACAAGGGAGCAAGAAAGACAGTCACATTGACTACAACTTTTTGTAAGCTACATAATGTGCTAAAGTTGTAATTTATAAGATATCAGTTAATATTGTCTTTCTTGCTCCCTATACCAGCTTTACCTGTTTCTTTACTTTTGTTGGTGATCTTCATTCCTACGTACTTTCTTTTTTTTTTTTGAAAAAAATTTATCCGTCTTGTTGAAATTCCATTATTATACATGCTGTGTGGTTTACAGTAAAACATTGTGTCATTTTCCAGGGAATCTGTCTCTAAATCTTAGTCGGTACCATACGACAATCAGTGCTACATCACCGCCCACTGACTCCACCCTTTTGTATCCTAATTGGCCTCATGACAATGCCATGCAGGAGGTATTATCCCTTGTGAGCATTGATGAGGAAAAGGGAGCCCAACCTTAGACCAGGTGAGTTATACCATAATTCTGGAAATTTTCGTTGTGGTTTTATTTTCGTAATGCCACAGATTACCGAAATTAAAACAATGAAAATTGTTTACACAATATAGAGCCTGTATAAATTTAGCTCATTTACTAAAATAAACTACATGAAAATTTATAAAATACAGGAATTTTTCCAGCTGAAAATTTCCAGAATTACAGTATACTCTTGTATAGTGTGCCCTTTATTTTGGTTCCTATTCGACTTATTTTGAAGCCACAAATTACTTTTTCTTTCAATAATTATTGAAAAAAAGCATTCATTCTAAGATAGTTGTAACCGTCATTATCCCACCCACATGCATTAGACCGGGTTCCTGGTGTGTCATAATTATATGTATATAATTATACTAGGTGATTTCTATTACAAATATTAAACGTACCTAGCAAGAGACTCTAACAAAGATAGCAAATTGTTCTTAAAATCACACCATCCCTCTCACTCGAAATAACCCTCTTCCAATATGGTACTGAGATCCATACATGCCTCCTGTAATACTGTATTGCAGCATAACACACCCCATCTATCTAAACATAGGAAAGGAAGACTGGCAATTTGTCATCTGTGGGCCTCAGATGACAAATTGCCGGTCTTCCTTTTCCTATGTTTAGATAGATGGGGTGTGTTATATAGTGAACAAAACTGGCAAAAAGACTTGGGATTGCCAATGACCGTGACTCAAACACACAATGATACCCATCAATGTGCCATAAAATATGACATATAGTAAATGAACGAGCTTAACACCTTTTACTTGCATCTCTCTTAAATAAGTACAGAAAAGGCCTCTTGTAGATGTTATAAGATGTAAAATGTCATTATAAAGCTTGTCTTTGCAATTTCTTTCTATGATATTGGCTGTAAATGAAAAACTGCATCATCTGCATGGAATTTGATTTGTCTGGCTACGAGCAGCATGCACTCATCAAAACATCAAAGGTATTTCTTGTCAGACTTTGAAGAGCTGGCATTATCAACAGACTGACGGCCATTTGCACTTTCATTTAGCATGTGCTTTAAATATATCTCAAAGAATGCAATAACAGGTTGGATAAGTAGTGATGAATCGACAGGATCTAACGAATCTCGGCCCCACATATGAGATGATTCAAGTTCAAAACTGTGATTTGAACTGGATGGTAGCTTCGGCCAAACATGATGCGCAATGAGCCACTGTTGGCACAGATTTTTACTGCATCAACTAACTTTTGAAACGCTTTTGGCTTGTTCTTGGCAAGCATCAGATCAGTAGATAGTATCAATGAATAAGCAAACAGGATGACCTTTTCTTTTCTTGAATAGTAAAGCCCTTTCAATCACAATGGCTGAATATTTTGAAATAAACAATGAATAATGATACAAGGTTATATAGTTCAAGGTTTATAATATATACAATTAACAAAATGGTGAAAATGTTACTTAGAAACATACTTATTTATGCCTGTGACAATGCATGGCAACGTAACTGGAGGATCGTTTATAAGTGTACTATCAGGGTAATTAAAAATATAGTCTTGAAAGTAACATAAAAGGTTATAGATAGTTTTTGGATACTCCAGATTAACTGAACACATAACAAGCAATAAAACAAAAATATAAAGCAGGATCACAGAATGATTGGGCTTTACAAAGAACACTATAAACATTCACATACAATGTTGTATATACCGTGCACCATTCCTTCACTGTTAAAAACTTCAATTATCTGAGGCGCGTTTCTGGTTGGCCCCAATCTACACAATTCCTCCACAAATCGCTCATTCCCCTAACAAATAAAAATCATAGCAATGTATACATGCGTGTAGCACTCTAAATAAATGCACTTTACCTAGCTGTACTAGTATGCATGTTAACCAAACAAGGCACAAAAAAAGTAGCAGCTGTTTCACCAACAGCTTCTGCTCCAAACAAAACCACAAGCACAAAGGTCAAATGAGCATTGCACACGATATTTCCGCCACACATGAGACTGAATTCCTTAAAGATCTAAAACGGTCAGTCATGATAATTTTTAAATAATAATTGTCAAAAAGTCAGTTATACAAGCATACCCATTGTGCTTTTGATAAATAGGGATATGTTTTGAGAAGGTCGATGGTTTTCATTTGGGCGGATTCAATTGCGTGTGGTCTCTTCTCAGTTAACGCCAGCAGCTGGGCTAAAATGGTAGCATCGAGATTTGTTCGGTATTGCTGGATTAAGCATTCATGAGTCCGCTCGAAGGCACCTGCATGAAACTAGTGCTGTGGACTGAGTTATAGTGAGGAGGAAAATGATGCCGATGGTGTCACATCTTGGTGGTAGTGGACAAGGTATTGGTAACCTTTTTACCATAGCAGTTGTCCTAATACCAGTGACATCACTTGTACCGCTATACCAGCATGTGTATAGCTGCTGAAGGTGGAGTCAGCACAGTAAACATTGTGGGTGCATGGCTTCTTTTTTGTTGTATAGGCAGAGAACTCTGATACTATGCTGTACCTGCGAATCTGCATGGGTATGGCCATTAAGATATGGAAGTATAGGTCATAGATATACTATAATATCCATGTGCAAGGCATAAATAATAAAATATAATAATTAATTCTAGCACAAGTAAGTGACCAGGACATTCGAGTGTTCATCTTTCAGTGTCATAAGTTTTGCTATTGTTGGAATTTTGTTGTTGTTTGTCTGTGGTATACTAGCTTGTTGAGTACAGCAATAACTTCGTCCGCATTGTTATCATTCTCTACTGACCACTTCTGGCAACTATAATGGACACAGCAATGTGTATACTCGTCCAGCATGCAGACCTGTTTTGAAGCAAAGTTGGAATAGTTAAAGGAAAATGTGGTGAAGGAGCATGAGCTTGGCCTTGGTGTGGAGAAGCTGAGAAGCTGGCAAAACAAGCTAGGTTTGGAAAAACCACAGACTTTCAAGTCTAAGGGCCACGCTGGAGAAGGCCGTGGCTGAGCTAGACAATGCCCAGGTGCATGGAGCTGGGCAGGGCTAAGGAGTAGCTGAGCTCGCTATTAACCACTTCCAGCGCTTCGGGGTTCACATTCATTGTGAGCACTGGACGACACACTTGCTTTACTGACCAAAAATACGAAACATGCAGATTAGACAAAGGTAGAAACTGCAAATGGTAGACAGATCGGAGTATGGATGGATGGTGGTAAATGACTTAAGAAACAAATGAGTTGGCAGACAACAAAGAAAACAAAAAAAGGATAGCGAAAGCCATAAAAGCTGCAGAAAAAAAAGGCCGAGGCACATGCAGGCAATAAAAAGAAGCAGCTACAGCAGCGGGCCAGGTCAAATGACTCAAATAGTTTCAGCGGCGGTCGAGCAGCTGGGCAAGGAACACGCCCATATTCTAATTTTAGCAGCAGGATTAACCAGCCCACTTCGAATACGTACCCACAGGCTCAGTTTCCGAGAGTGTAGTTTGGTCAAGTTCCAATATGAGCAGTGGGGTCATGTTTGCCTTTCATGATTATGGGCACCTTCGCAATGCCTGCCCAAAGATGGCCACTGCTAGGAGCTTTGGTGCATGGTAGTGTTTATCCTTGTTACGATGCTGGGTAGTTGTAGTTGTACTAGTACAGAAAGTATAGTGAGTCAAGTTGTGGTAATAGTAATAACAGTTATGTGATGGATGTTGTTTGTGTTTATAAGGGATGTAGTCGAAACATTGCTTTCCAGTAGACCAAGGACAATTTGTAGACCATGAGCATGCTAGATTAGTAATATGGTCCTTGTGAAGGGACGTTTGAAGCAGTGTTTTATTTAGCATCGAATTTTTAACTGGCCTAAAAGGTCTCAGTCCATAAAAATTTTCATTACCCATCTGACATACCATAAAATTTTGAGTGCATGCAATAAGAGAAATCCAGTCATAATTAAAATTTTATTTATTATCCTGCTCATGCATGCAGTTAAAAGGGGATACATTTAATGGAGCCGTAATATGTATACTACATAAATGTTCCAATTAGTCCAGAGTCAACATGAGCATACTATTAGTGTAGCTAGCTGCTTTGGGTTTTAATTGTTTCTGTTTGCAATGTACTGTATATGTTTCTTTCATTTTTCAAGGGAGGTAATGATATGATGACATGTCCACACCTTACCGTGACAATAACTTAACCTTCATACTGAGTTAAGGGCCTGTGGGGAATACTACTCTATCAAAGACTTAACAGCACACTCTATGTAAGGTCGGCTCATTAAAAGTAGTGATAATGTTTAGATATGTGTAGTTTTGTTTAAAAATTAGTTTTCGTTACTGTGTATGGATTAAAAGAAACATTCTCAGTTGGCATATTAAAACCACCATCCACTACATTATTCAATTTATGTTGCATAGAAATAGAACCTAGTTCTATTTATTTCAACAAAGTTGCCCAAAAAGATCAAAGGGAAAAAGCTAATTGTTACTTTCAACAAAATTGCCCATAGTGGATGGTGGGATTAATAAGTAGGATACCCTGCTTATGTATATATGTACCCTCCTTATTTGTATACTTTCCTTATGATGTAAATATCCTATGTATGTACCCTCCTTATGTGTATACCCTCTTTACGTGTATACCCTTCTTATGTACATATCCTCCTTATATACATACTCTCCTTATGTACATGCCCTCCTAATGTACATTATATACCCTCCTTTTTTGCATGCATGTCCTCCTTATATGTGCATACCCTAGCTGCTTAGGTGCATACAGCCATACACTTCTTATGTATGTACCGTCCTAATGTGCATACCCCCTTATGTGCATACCCTCCTTATGTAACAGTGACAATTAAATTTTTTTATTAATTTGCAAAATAACTAGTTGTTAAAATCACACAAGATAGCACAATAATATCCAACAGACAAGATAACAATACATATATACATACATCAGTCTACTAATTAAACACAATATAGTAATCAACAAAACGTAATTAATACATTATTAATAAGAGGAAGACACTCAATATAATTATCATGGCTGCTATAAAAATACGAAAATGAGCGGCAATTAGTACATCATTTAGATTTCTTTCATGACTTTTTTGTTCTTTAAATATCTAAACTATACTGTATTATATAAAATAAATAATTTAGTTAACTAAACAAAACAACAAACAACTTAATTAAACAAACAAATTAAAACTATATAATATACTGTTAGCGAAAAAAAAAACAATCAACTAAATATACACAGTTACAATGTATACATACAAACTAAACGATTCCCGCCAGCATGCATGGTTGCTTATACTGATTTAGTAACAGACAGTTCTTCCTTCTTTGCTTTGTCTATTATAAAAACAGATAAATAAAACTAGAGTTGCACCGATACTGATTTTTTGCTGATATACAGATATACTTATGCTTTAATACTGCTGATACCGATGCCAATAGATATTTTCGGCTCTTTGAACTTTTGATAGCATGGCCTTTAAATGTTATACAACAACAATCCAGGGTCCTGTACAGATCTATACAGTCTTTTCAAAATATTTTCAAAACAGTATAATATACATGTTTTTAAATTTTTCATGAGTATAATTACTTGCCTAATCAGCTGAATTTTCATTATTATTAGTTATAACTAGTTATTAACATATCTGCAATGAAAGGTTACTAAGTTTGCAGATATACCGATATATGCCAATTATTGGCTACAGATACAGATAATGTATCTGTTTATCGGTGCAACTCTAAATAAAAATTTATTATTATAATTTTTCATTGGCGATCACAGCTAACAGTTGGTGGTACGTGGTTGACACAGTAGCACAGTGAGTAGATCTACTTGCGTACATTTTAAACATCATGTATTGTTCAAAAAGAATTTAATACAGAATTACTTCACGTACCAAATGCTAGCAAGCAAAATTGTTTCTCATCCAGAGTGGGGCTCGCTCAGGCTCAAAATCAGTATAAAAAATGATAAGACTATCAGTTATGCCTTTCTTAAAGATGGCCGAAGTGAACGTAAACAGATTCAACAAGGCTATAGTCCATGGTTTTTAAAATTTGGTTGGAAATTATTCGCTTTAGAATTCCATGAAACGTTTAATATGTATTTATAGATGTATTTAGAACTGATTTGAGTTGATTTGAATGCCTAGATATAGATTTGCTTAAACATTGGTTTAAGTTGCTATAATTATATGGATTTTCTAATTCAGTGAACATCCGTAAAATAGTATGTTATATATTTGCTCTATGTGAGTACCTATGGCTTTTTTTTGTTTAAACTTTACCTATAGGACCTAACGAAGCTGTATTATACAGTTTTTTCAAAATCCATATCATACAAAACTTTACCGAAACTCGGTAAAAATCCCAAGGCTATAGGTCTAGTCCATGGTTCAGTTTTAAAATTCGGCCGGTTGGAAATTATTTGCTTTAGAATTCCACGAAACGTTTAATATGTATTTATAGATGCATTTAGAACTGATTTGAACTAACAACCATGCACGCCTACACTTTTAATGATTCGAAGCACTTTGAAAGAGTCGGTATGTAAATTCGTGCCTTATATGTCTCTCCCATTCTGTTATCCTTTAGGGTAAGCATCCTAATGAGTTATCTAAATAATGGCTGCTATCAGAGACCATAACAGCAAGAGTAATAATGGTTGCCCCTCCCATTACCATCAGTATTTAACAGGAGAAGACTGAGGGATTTCCTGAAGCAGTTGGAGCCATTACCTGATGTACTGTTTATTAGCAAAGAATATGCTTTATTCCATGGATACCAGACTTCAGAGGAGGCGTGTGTACAGATCAGAGACTATATACTGTAGAAACAGGTTAGCTTGTGTATATAATGGGTTAAGTTATTAAACCCTTTGTGTTACTTATTAACACAATACAACACAAGCAGGTTGTTTTAATAATGGGCATTAACTAGAAATAGCCAAACCATAGTTATATTAACATACGCCAGTAACAAAAATAGAATTACGAATTTCTATAATTATACTATTAAAAATTTTAATTGGTTTTAGTGCTTGGCAGGTTATTAGGGTATGGTAATGTATGTGAATAATACTAGAGGGTAGGTATGTTCATGCTAGAGGGTAGGTATGTTAATACTAGAGGGTAGGTATGTTAATGTATTAACAGTAGTGTTCCCTTGTCATAGGTTGTAACAGCCCCATCCTTCCCTCCCTCAGGGGGTGTGGTCAATACTCTAGGGGCGGGGGATACATTTAATGGAGCTGTAATACACTCATTATTGGAGGAAAGTTCAGTTGAAGTTCAGTTGAAGACTCCATTTTATTTGTTTATAGAGTGGCTGGTACTAAATATGGAATCAATGGACTCATGCATGCAGTGAAGAATACGTATCTATTCAAATTTTATAATTATATTGTAGCTATTGAACAGCTTTATTACAATAACTGAAATGAAATAAATATAATCACACACTCCATATTTAATTTAAAAGTTTATTTTCTATCAATAAAATAGTTGAACAGACTGTAACAATTACACTCAAGGCCATTCACCAGCATTAGTTTTTAACTTTGTACTTTCATTCCTGTCTACCATAATAAAGGGACTGGCTTGAGATTGTTTGTCTAATTATGAGATACGTCCTATTGGTTTGGTAGTTAAGATGTGGTGTGTCATAAATAGGCTGGTACTGTCTAGCTTTTATTGATGTCAATTCTGGTGTACTTATAATCTTGTAAATTCAAGCTAAACTAACATGCAAGAGAGTATATTTTGATTATCCCAGTATTATGCATATCAAAGTGCTCGTTAAAAGTGGAGCAAGTGTGAAAAGAATTGAACTACTAAACTAGCATGTACTGTGACTACCGTATCCCGGCCACATCACGATATCCACACGTAATAAAAAATATTCTTTGAAAAAAAAACAATTGTACAAAAAAACGTTCTAATATATATGAAATTAATACAGCACAATGATAACTCAGTATAATAGAAATTAAGAATATACATACACACAAACATTGATGTTATAGAATAAAACACTAATTCAGTCTAGCTATAGTTTATACTAATAAAACATTGCAATATAACTAATAATAAAAAACAATCATGTACGCTAATTATAATTATTATAACTAAATAAAAAGAATACATTATGCTAATTATAATAATTATACAACTAATACAATAATAAAGAATATATAGACAATCAATACACATTACACACATTCACTGTATATAAATAATGCTGGGTTATATGTAAAGCTATATTTAAACGAAAATCAAATATTAAAAGATTATATAACTCAAGAAATATAATTAGTTAAGTCCGTCAAGAAATCATACCACCCACTTGTTCGGCAACATCTTTGAATTTCAGTTTATCGGTCAAAACATTGTAAAATAGAGCCCATGTCGGATGAGAGGTTGACTCCAGCCATTGGCTGAGAACCTTTTCCAATCGATCATTATCAGTGAGGGCAGGATCATGGCGAAGGGTATCACGATCATTGTCCGAAATGTCAAATTCTCGACCTATATCACTCCATTGGGCTGATTTGCCTTGTAACAGATCAAACATCTTCTTTAAGGTCAACTGGCTAGAATGGTCCAAAGAAAATCCTACGTGTATATGAGAAATAATAGGACAACAAGTAAATCTTCTAGTTTGTATCTCATTATTAATTTTAATTAATTTTATAGAATATAATAATATTGATTAATGCATGTCAATAGCATTTGTGTTTGATGACTAAAGTGGTTTGGCCAAAACCTGCGTGATCCTGTACCACACTGCCCTATACCAGCCCACTCCTTATCAGTGTATAATATGCATGGTATAATGCATACGAACCTTTTATCCAATGCATCATATCTTCAGTGACAGGTTTACACAGACTACGATTTTTGGAACAGGTGTAGTACTTGTTGTTTGGTGTTATAGTGCAGTAGTGATCACTGTGACCAGCAACAGGACATGGGAATACCTTTGTGATGGACGCTACAGCTGTGTTCTGTAATCGCTCTTTTGCAAGGTTGATCGCTTCATTTACTGCCTTGCTTGTTAAGGGGCAGCAATCAGGAATGGGCACACTCACTTGCATCCACCATGTTTTATCCGATAGAATCACTACGCCCGGGATTTCATAGCTCTTGTCGTAAACTTGGATTTGATTACGATATTGGATATTTGAGCCATCGCAGTCGTCGTCGTCTGGTATATATATTTCAAACTGGTAGCGCTTTTTGTTGGAAAGAAGCTCAACGACAGAAGTGAAATAAAAGCTTTGAGGTAAAATGCGTGCATTCATGTCACAATCTTTTAAAACAAACCCACAAGCTAATCCATCCATTGAAACTGCTGGCTCAGTGCAGGATGACGATAAGGCACTCGGAAGGAAATACAGCTGCTTCTTTTCATCGACCAAAACAGCTAATCTTAGTGCAACCAAAAGTTTCAGGAATTCATCGTTGGTTAAACCATCAGTAAAATCCGTTGCATCTTTGAAAAGCTTATCACAAAAAGCTGTATCAAATAAACCTTTCTCTTTCAATTTTGTACACAGATGATGGTCATAGCCTTGTAATTGAGGTGGCACCTGGAATGTTGTAGCCACTATTTGCGAAAGCCTCCCTATTATTGGATCGACTTTGGTTAGCACGAGATCAGCGATAGCATCAGGATAATAAAGCACTAAAGCTGATTGGTTGAAATATATTAAAGCTTTTTCGACTGCATCTTTTCCCATACCAAGCAGATTACCTAATTTTAGGCAAGCATCCTTTCGAATAACAGCCGAAGCTTGGCTTCGCAAGGCAAGTTGAAAAACAAACCATCTCAATGGTATGGGTTGAGGCTTAGCCAAGTCGTCAATAACTTTTTCTATGGCATCTTGCATCTCCTTGGTATACCCCTTACGCTCATCCTCATCTTCAGCCAAGGTATTCATCGGAAAAATTGCATTACCTTTATTACTATATATCACGTGCCTGTATTTTTTGCGCACATGTTCAAGGCCTTTTTCAAGCGCAGCCAGTGTGCTGGTGACACCATTTTTTTCAAGCTTATCTTTGTGTGTACCCACAATCATGACTTTCGAAGGAGGATTGGCATCAGCTGCTATTTGGCAAGCTCTTTCGATATACTGAAGATTGGTTAGGTGTAAATCATCAGGTGATACTCGATTTTCCCCTCCGACAGTGTAGCACATCTTTGGTTTGTCTTCAAGACAATCTGTTAATCGCATGAGGACAATTTGAAACGAAGGACTCCTAAACAAGAGAGGAAGCATGTCTTGAAACTGGGGCTGCCCACCGGAGTCAATTAAATTCAGCCATTTAGAGCTAAACATTTTCGAAGACGGTTGAGCGCTGGATAACGCATCATTTATAGCTTTTAATGCGTCAACAGTGCTAGTAGAGTCAGCAGGAATGGGTTGCTGAATATGCGAGGGGGGTTGGTTGCGCGGACGAGGTGGGGGCGTGTCTGGATGGTTTGGTTGATTCTCATCTTCGTGAGGTCGAGTTTCATCTCGTGGTTGAATTCCATCTTGCGGCTTCATACGCTTCTTTAGAAACTCTGCTATTAAAATGGATCAGCTTTTCTTCTGAGATCTTCTCAAACTGACCTTCAAATTCGCTTAATTGATTAGCCTTGATTGCTCGGACCGGATTCTTCATTATGTCAGTGGAATTTTGTTCCTCCTTGGGTAGTGGCTTTTCTCCCAGAATTACTTGAGATAGACTCGTTTTCCCAACTCCCGGAGGTCCATGTAGCATGATATTGAGCTGTGTTATTTCTTCCTCACATTCACCCATTGCTTTCAAGAAATGCTTCTGATCACCTAAAACAAAACAAAAAATGTAAACGTATTCTATTCTGAGGGTAAACATTGCTTGAAAAGGTGAAAGGTCAATCTACCAATATACGATTTACAATTTGTATAGAAACTCAGCTAATGTAACACTGACTACATGTGAACCCACTATATAGGCTTAATAGGCGGCTGAAGGTAAATGCTTGTAAATTATAGCTAATTGTTCTATTACTGCTAGCTGGAGGCTGGACATATACTAATGATATTCATTGCTGGCCCACCCTCATTATAACATCATAGTGCTGTTTGCTTGACAGTGTCTTCTAAACTGCCTTTCTTTTACACATGATATTGCATGTACATATCCCATGCATGCATGACCCGCCTTTCCATTCGAAAATTGGAAACACATAGTTTTACTTAACAGACACACAAAACGCTCATAGCAGTGTTATACTGCTGCTGACTGTAAATCATGTTTATAGCTAAATCATGTTTATAGTTACCTCCATATGAATATTATAGTATTTCATCAATAGAGGGCGTGTCATGTGCTCTTAATATAGGCAATTACATGTACCACATGATTTATGAATATGTTTAACTAAAATAAAGTGGCATGTATTGTTCTCATGTATCACTGATGTATCTTATCAAGCATCAAAACTGATTGGAGCTAAATCAGCAGCTTTTGTTGGCAAGAGCGGCTAATTTGCCAGCCTGAATTGCTTAATGAAGGATGCCATGCGGTTTGCATGCATTGAGTGGTTAAGTGTCAAGTACTTCTGTGGCCTTCCCCCCACTTGTGTCGCTTCAAAAGTTACTATGTGCAAAGCTGAACGAATAGTGAGTACGTTTTTCACCAGACCCTCCCGGCGTCGCTCTGCACAACGGGTGGTCTGGCCGGCAGCCGTCGTGAGACTACTTTTCAAGATGGAGTCAGCATTGTCTTGAGACATGCATGAACACAAGCCATGCATCATGCCGGCATGTGCTGCTTCAAGCTTAACTGTATAGGCTTAGCTGTCAATAATGTAATTGATCCCTTCAGTAATGCAATGAACGGTATGGTGTGTCATCGTGACCCTCAATGCATTTCAGCGGGAGTTAAATTAACTGGCATACAAACTGCATGATCCATGCAGCCAACAATTAAGCAAATTTTATCAA
This sequence comes from Chalinula nematifera, assembly GCA_036873525.1. NCBI lineage: Eukaryota > Metazoa > Porifera > Demospongiae > Haplosclerida > Chalinidae > Chalinula > Chalinula nematifera. The sequence continues at coordinate 1,972 of JAYJLX010021998.1, read as the reverse complement.
GTGACTCACCAATACTAGATTGAGTACTAGATACTAGTCTTGTATACTCAACAACAGACCGTCCTTCCTTCTCTGCTTTGGCTATAATGAAAACAGATTAGATAATAAAATTAATTTCTTTTATTAAAATTTTTTCAGGAGGGAAAAGTTTGAACAGCCTCTACTTTTCAGCTGTCCACCACTCCATCATTTCATTTTAAAATTTTGTTGTTGACTTGTTGTTTGCTCCTAAGCTTTTTTGCTAAAACTGTTGCATTTGTTTTGTCTTATCAATATTATTGTTAATTAATAAAGAAAGTGGAAGAGAAGGTTAGTCTATTACTACATTACACTAACACTATATGTGTTTGATAGACCAGTCATGAGCTTTATGGACCAGCCGCCCGGGACCAGCTGTATTTGAGCAGATGAAGAAGTAAAATTGTTTAAACATTGGTATCAATGGAATCAGCTTAAAAGGAATATTCTTAAAAAGCATAAAATATGATTAAAGTCTATTATGCCTTCACTAATGATGGCCGAAGTGAACATGAACAGACTATAGTGGGCCACACTGCTCACTGTGACCCATTGATAGAGAACAATCATGGATACACTCTGTTTCATTACTATAATAAACTCTCTCCTTTACTTTATTCTCCATTGTCTAAGCTAATCTGAGAAATAACCAACTAATCTTTACTAAAACCCTTCATTTCCCTTTAAAATGTTAGTGTTGTTTACCATTGTTGTTTATTGTTTACATTAAAAAGTAATTTATTTACATGTAAATAAACACATACTAACCAATAATGTCTTGTAAGAAGTCTCTCGACTCTCCTTTACTGTCATCAAACGGAGTGTTTCCAATACTGTTCTTTATCAATGGATTACAGTGAACACTGTTCACCAAGTACTGGACTATCTGTGTATGGTTGTTGTAACAGGCAAAGTGTAGAGCTGTATTCCCACCGCTACCCTTCACGTGTGGGTCTACCTGGTGGATCTCCACCAGTTGCCGGGAAACGTCCGCCCAACCTTTACGAACAGCATAGTGTAGTAGTGTATTGTTATTATAATCGTCTCTTATTTTTGCAGGTTTCTCTGTGTTATTCAATAAAGTTAGTGCCTTCTCTTTATCTGCAGTGCCCTTGCGTCCACCAGCCCAACCTCCGAAAGCCCAGATCAGTTCTTCTCGATGTTGTTTACTGTTATTTACGGCCATCCTTCCTTATTGGCAATAAGCCACGCCCTCTTCAAGATGGCGGATATTATTTGAGGTCGTGTCGCGTGTACCATGGTAAGCCTGAACCTATTATGAATAGGTAGAGTAAAGCATCAAGAATTATTCCAGAATAATGGGTGTGAAATGGAGAATATTAGGAATTAACAGAAGAAACAGTTCTAGTTTAAGTCCATTTATCAAGTTAATATTCACGTTAATTAAAAAAAAAAATGGATCAAGTGTATTGTACATGTATTTTTAGAAAATCGAAGTCAAGAGGTCTCACTCGGGCCCCTTTGTTCAAATGAAGCGATAGACCTTAAATCGGGACATCACTAGTCTAGAACCTGAGATACAACGCGAATCAGTGAACTGAACTGAAGACACAACAACACTCATTAACAACTCAAATTATTTTTATTATTTTTCGAATAACGAAAACCATAGTGAACTGTTGTTCTTTTTCCCATATGAACATCGATGCGAATATTCTGCATGTTTTATTTTGCCATGATGAGAAATCAAGCACAATACAATATGGGTTTATTTGGGATTCATTTTTTTATATTATATTATATACTTATAGATCAGCAAGATTTTACAATGGAAAGTACATGTAATTGACCTGGTCCAAACAGTATCAATTGAAGCAGCAAAATCAGATGGAAGTAAGTCTATAGATTCAATCACACTCACTCTCTCTCTCTCTCTCTCTCTCTCTCTCTCTCTCTCTCTCTCTCTCTCTCTCTCTCTCTCTCTCTCTCTCTC
>JAYJLX010021887.1:5322-17230 GCA_036873525.1 Chalinula nematifera | reverse complement strand
TATGAGGATATAGTAGAGTGGTATCGAGGGCTAAGCCATGATACACTCAGTGTTACCTTTACTGGTTCCATTGGACAGTCGTATGAAGGAAAAGCTATGCCAGCTCTTCGTATTTCAGCTAATAGCAATCCAAGAGCCACCGTTTATTCACAGTGTCAGATCCATGCACGTGAGTATGAGGCTGCATTGCTGACACCTCAACCAACCATATACTTCATGCATGCAGCATGCTGCTATACATATAGGTTATGTAACATTGCTTTGTTTTTAACTTAATATAGGTGAATGGATATCAGGTGCTACTTGCATGTACATTGTTAACTATCTCATACAAAACTATGATAGTAACGAGCAGGTATATAGTCTATGTAAGTGGAAAGAGAAATTCAATTTATTGGTATTCTATTATTATTGTAGGTCAATGCTCTGATAAAAGAAGCTGATTTTGTGTTTGTACCTTTTGTTAATCCTGATGGATACGAGGTGTTTTATTATCACACTATATGAATGTTTATTTTCACATGCAAAGGGTTTTATGGTGGCATATAAGCTGATTTACAATACACCACACGAGATACTCACAGAGCATTGTCATGTTGTTCACACTTAGTACTGGAACAGCAAGGAATTAAGCTGTACATTATGATTATGCACTTCAGTGTTCATATTTAGTAACCATAATTATTAACATAACCAATAGTATACCTTTTATGGCTATAGTACCGATTTAAAAAAAAAATACTAAAGCTGTTATAGATTAAAATCTATACTCTATTATAACACTTGTATGACTCAAACGTTGTAGCCAAGTGCCCCCCCTCCCTCCCTCACATAGTTCTACTTCCATGAATAGAATCATATTGATTTGGTAATTTGTAAGTTAAAAGCTTTTTTTTTTCTTGTGCATATAGTATACTCGGAATGGTGATCGCCTTTGGAGGAAAAACCGGCGTGTGAATTCTGGTAGTAGTTGTTTGGGTGTGGATTTGAACAGGAATTACAACGAACACTGGAGTGAGGTAAACATTGACACACCCATAGAGAGATAACCACCCAGCCCCGCCCATAATCAATGCTAAGTGATATATATTTTCATACATGTAGGGTGGTAGTTCCTCTAACCCATGCAGTGAGACATATCACGGAACAGGACCAGAATCAGAACCAGAGACGCAAAACACAGCTAACTATTTCAGGTAAATGTATTGTTGAAACATAATAACTGTAGCTACATATATACGGTATATAGAAATTTAGAGGGTCCACCCATTGTGGGAGCCATTGATTGGCATTCATACAGCCAACTCATCTTAAGACCATATGGTAAATTATTTTAATAGTATTACTATATATATCACTGATTATACTGCAGCTGAACTGATGCTCAGTCTAACCCAATTAGCTCAATTCAAATGGATCTTGATTAGTAATTTATTATCTCTATAATTATGGTAACAGGATGGACAAATGAGGATTCGCCTGACGAAGTACGACTCAGAGATTTAGGAATGGACATGAGCCGAATAATTCTATCTGTATGTGATAATATAGTATTTTATAATATGTCACACTATATAGTGTGCATCCTTTATATATATATGTTTATATTATCCCGGCAGGTGCATGACAAGGTTTACACTCCACAGAAAGGAATCGGACTTTATCCGACATCAGGAACTGCCCGTGATTGGTTAGCTGTATATACTTAAATACGTATTGGCTTTCAATGTAATTAATTACTGGTTTATTAATATAGGTTCTATAGTGATAATGCTAATGAAAATAATGGAGGTTACCGTTCGGCTGGTTTGACTATCGAGCTAAGGGATACTGGAACATATGGATTTTTATTGCCTCCAGATCAGGTTTTTGTACAACTCTATATTTGCATAATTATGTTTGAATTCTTGTGTGATTCAATATTTTCAATTAGATTAAACCACAAGGAGAAGAAATGGTTCCTGGTTTCCTTGTCTTCGCAGAGTCTTTGGTGGCTTTTCCATTACGTCGCTAAGCTATAAATAATTAAACCTTCATAATTATGCTCTTAAACACAACTGTTGTGGACATTGCAGCTATATTTTGTTGACAGGAAAAAAAAATTAGCTAATAATGTATTGCAAATTTGCAATTAACCACTGCATCATGGTCCATTTCTTCTATGATCTGAAACCACGCCCTTTCCTGCATACAATAGTTAAATAACTAGTAGTCTACTAGTCTTAGGTGGGTGTGTCAGCTTGACAGAATAAATGAGAATATGGAGGAAGGATCGTCAGGAACGATATCCAAGCTTCAGTTCGAAAGAGTATTCTTCATAGTCGATAGGACGCGGTTAAAGGACGAGAAGGATGAGTTAAAAAACGCCATTGTTGTTTATATTCCCGAAAAAGACTTAACCAAAGTAAGAAGAGAAAGCATCGTTCCCTAGACAGAGTTGTATCAGTCACGTTGTGTGACAAATAGGATCTATTATATAAATCATTGTCAAAGTCACTGTATGTATGTGTTTTTTTTTTTTAATTTAGTCTTCCCTTGAGCAAAGATGCTCGCAGTTGGTTGGAATTTCACTTCTTGTCAGTTATTTTACTGGTGAGCTTCCCAAGTTTATTCGTCTCAAATCCAATGGATTTGCCACTCGAAGACTGGGTGAAAACTTTATCATGGTGAGTGCATTTAATAGATGCAACCTTATAATTGTTTGAAGGAGGTTTGAATCACAATTATTCCATTTAAAGCCCCGGCCATGTCTAAATTTATGCAATACGTTCTAATTAAAGCCCCATTTTAACATTTCTGTTGTTCAAATTGAAGCCCCGCCCACCACAATAGGATATATATAATATTGTATTGCTATATTATTACAGGGATTGTCAAGTAAATACGATGAACCCAAATGGTGTGTTCTCCAGCTAATTGACCGAATTCACGACTTCTTCTGTTTCTACTATTCCTCACCTATCAGCGTTTGGACTGTTAGTTATTATTATAGTTACATGATTGCTATGTTTCATTATACTCAAGCAACTATATAATGTAACGGCTGACTCACGCTAGCTACGTTACAACTGGAACTCAATGTTAATGGGTAGATGAAGCGCGTAAAGGTGGATTTGGTTCAACCCTTGGATTACGTACTCATTATAACATTGACTTTAGATTGTAACGTAGCTCGATATATTGTGATTGGCATCAACTGTTCATTTCCTTTGTGTTTGCTATTTATATTACGATATTGTTTCAGATGGCTCAGCAGGATTGGGAGATATTCACTGCACAGATGAGCATTATATTCCACTGTATCCTCGAGTTCACACTGAGAGAGGGGCGGAGCCTGCCTAGCATGTTTAACCCTTTACCTTACACCATGTTAAACCCAAATAAGGTAACAAAAGTTTATAAGTGGGTGGGGCCTCTGCATGAGTTTCTAATAGTGTCCTATTTGGACTATACAATACCTGAAACGTTGCATTGTTATTGAAGGGGGTGTGGTCATATAAACAATAATTGCTTAATGAATGTAATTATAGGGTGGTACCCAGTTGTATATAAAAGCTCAACGATTGCTAAGGCTGTGTCAACAGAATGAGTCTATCATTGCAGGCTGTATGTTTTACGATGGAGAGTAAGTTATTAATCCATTATAATAATAGTAATAATAGTTATTAATTAATAACCACAGGATACTGTGTAGCCAACTGCCCCCTGACATGATGGAGAAACTCCTGTTAGTTGCCAGCGGTGGAATCGAGGTACGGTTTGATTTGGTTTATACTTTCTGCTTCATATCTTCAATCTCTTTCCATCTCTCCTCTTGTATCTTTGTCTCGATCATCATGTTTATTTGATTACAGCTAAACAGTAGATCCATTTTAGAAGGTTAGAGAATAGTCTGGCAATATTTTAATCATTTTTTACGCTGTAAAGGAATTCCTTCATAGATTCACTTTCAACATTTCCAGCTACATGTGTTCGTACATGTAATAAGTTTCTCTTATAAAACGAAAATGGTTTTGATTTTATTATTTTCCAATATTATAGATCAATTAGCCCCTGAGTCTGTGTGGATAATAAATGTTTATCTGACAACGGAACAGCTAGAGTTGACCAAACATCTTCGACGACGTACTCGTGGCCTTAAGTTGATGTACGACCACGACCTTCAGTCCAATCCAAATTTGGAGTCGGAGATTCAATCGCAGCAACGATACCAGAACGCACATGCTGATTTATCCACGGGAGGCAATAGGCACCAGCACAGGAAGCAAGAGGATAGAGGAGTGGGCGTGGCCAGACGTGAAGCGGTTCCAGTGGTACGAACCAATAGCAACTCGAATGATGGGGAATCGTTCGTAACCATAAGTTATGGCAGCGATTCGGTATCTTTCACAAAGAAAACCAGCGTAAATCCTCTCAAGCGTTCCAAGATTGACGGTAAACGGTCACTTATAGGTCAGTATAGCGAAAATACACCTCCACCCAATCGTCGTGGAATATTTGACCCCCTTCCTCCACTCCCATCCAAACCCACACCCCCTGAGGACACGCCCCCAATTTTACCTCGTAGGGGTTACAATGTTGAAGAGAGTTTGCCTCCTATACGCAGTAGAACTCAGCAATCAAGTTTGTCGGTGCCAAAACCACCCCCACGAAGAGGGGAGCAACCCCCTGTACCCCCGCCCAGATCCCCAAGAGCATCTTATAAAGTATCCAATGATCCACCTTCAGAGACTCCGCCCTCCCCACCTCCCAGAGTAAAGTCTGACATCAAAATTTCTCCTATTGGTAGAGAAGAAAGACCATCAGAAAATGGAGGCATGGATGACAGCAATGTCCCTATATCACCCATAATGGAGTACGGGACACCCAGGTCAAGTTTAGATGCCTCATTGAGAGGAGATACATCTTCCGAAGTACTGAAAGAGGATGGATCAGATCAAAGCGAAGGGTATCGAACCCCGCCCCCTTTTTCCAAAGACGCCACCAACGGCCTACCTTTATCATCGCAGTCTTATAATTCCTTTTTCTCTCTGCCATCACGAGAGAATAGTATAGTACCAGGAGAAGGGGTGGACCCTGATAGATTAACAGATAACGACACGTTGAAGTCAAATAATCACACCAGTGAATCCACTCCCATTGCGGCCACTAACCACGCCCACTCCAGTCCCATCAAAGAAGGCATCCCTGGTCCAGCCAGAAATCGTTATGAGGACGATTTGGAGAATCACTACGAGTTCGATGATGAGACAGTTCTAGATCAGCAGCCCAAGCGCCAGAAGAATATCAGCGTAAGCAGTATTAGGAGTGACGTATCCAGTGATAGCCTTGTGATAACTAAGGCTGTGTCAGAATACAACAGTAGCCAGGGTTCTCTAACTCTCGAAGGCACCACCAGCGAGATGGCTACACCTTCGTTCAACAAGCCACAAACACAAACAAGTTTTGAAACATCCGTCCAGTCAAGTATGTTGGAGGAGTCTTTACGACCGGATGACCCATCTCCCACGAACGAGCTTATGGAATCCGCAAGTGAGGGAGACGATGAACTGGGAGGATTGCATGAGAAGAGATTTGCACCGACACTCAGACAACAGGGGGTGGACACCAAGTTAAGCACACTTGCCAATCAGTCAAGCAAAAGGAGATCTAAACTTGTGAGTAATAGAGAGTTATATAAATCACCATCTACACATACAATATAGTGAAGAGGGGGAGGGGCAGTCAGATTATGTCCCTCCCCTTTCATTGGCCCTAATTTTAACAAATACATGTACTTAAAAAAACATGGTATACTATATATATTAGACTATTTTGTATTACATATCTATATTTCATTTTATAGTCTAGTAATCCCGAAGACGACCATCCATCCACTGATGTAGCCATGCACAGGAAGTGCCTGTACGTTCAGAAATGTGTGAATACAGTTGTGGCTATATTGGCAGACGACGATTTATCCAATAACACCGATCTCATTAGAAACCTTGTTAGTTAAATCTGGTTCTTTACTAAACAGTCCATTTATGTAGTCTCCTTGTATATTTAGTGGACTACATTACTGTCATGGGTAGTGCCGTTGAATAATAAAGTTGAGCCAAGTTTAAAGGACCAAGACTCTATTTATTATCCTATGGATGGTTCCAGACCAGGTGGAGGGTCCTCGTTCAAAGCGTATCATGCTGGGTTCAGTGCCAATATTGCCATGTGTGAAGGTACATCACCAAACATAAGCCACACCCACAACCACACCCATAACTTATATTACCAGTTATACATGTGCATAGCTATGTCTATCGCAAGGCTAGTCAGCAAGCCTTTTACTAATGTATTTCCTTCCCTTCCCTTCCCCCCAGTATCTTCTGTAACTGCTCCATACCAGTTCCGTCATGCTGTGCGGAGGGTACACCAGGAGTATGCTCAGAATCCATCACTTAAACAAGTATCACTTTGGTACGCCATTTAAACTCACTATTACCAATGTATTATACATGTATTAAGTATGAATGTAAGCCATTGTTGTTTCTAACATTCGTTTACTCTATTTTTCGTTATAGCAAGGATCTAAGTTTCAAAATGATCAGTCAAAATGTGCTGGGTCGTGAGGTGTTCTACCACTCCAACAGAGTGGGCACTAGTGATGCTTTATTAGCACACTCACATATAGAGAGACAGGTCAAACAGAAACATAATTACGTTACAGAAGGCTTCACTACCGACTTCCTTTAGTCATAGATCTATACATTTTTTTTAAATGTACGTGTGTTTAAAAGAATCTTTTTGTGTCTCTACCATTTTGCCCTACATTTTTATTAATTTTTTTAAAATATACCACAAATTTTAACGTTTTATAAAAAGTTTTATTCAGTATAGTAATAAAAAATTAATGAATATAATAATACTATTAAAACCGTGTACCCTAATACAGTGTTCTCTGAGAATATAAAATTAAAATTAAAAAAAAAATGTCATTGATACATGATGATATTCTTTGTAAACTGCTGCTTGGTCCATTCTTCTTCGATTCCTTGTAAAAAATCCGGTCGGACTACTTTAGCTCGTCTAGCAAGATACGGTTCCCCCGATCCCCCTGATGGTCTGTCCTTATCAACACGAATGTACACGCCCTCGCATGGCCCATCGTAGAAATCACTCTTAGTATCAAGTAACTTCATCACCTAGTACGTAGGAGAAATGAAATGTAAATAATGTGCTATTGTGGGATTGGGAAGTTTTCATTAGTAGTTTTATTTTCAAGAAAATCCAAATACTGAGAAAATTGTTTATACACAGTATAAAGCCCATGTTAGTTGATCTCAAATAATGAAACTATAGCCCGACATGGAAATTTCCCTATCTATGGTATACTAGTAGTACTGTCATACATATCCTTATAATAATTCTTACGTCCTCTCTTCCACTTAATGTTCTCTCTGCAATCAATCTGACCACTGGAATACCAGTGTCCATTAATCGTCTGTCCCTTTCTCTTCTGCTATAAAACTGCTGTGCCTCTCTGTCGAACAAATCAAACGCCATGAAATATCCTGGTAATTTGGTATAATGTATCGAATGCTTAGCGTACAGCCATTCACCGAATAACACGTGTTTATCCGGTTCAAGTACAGAATACAGGGCACTCGAGTGTTCTGCTAGCCAGGCATCGAGAGCACTGAACTGACGGTGTGTTTTTGAGTTGACGTAATGTGAACGGTTCTGTACTTTCAACTGCATGTCATGACCTATTGATATACCCAAGTTAGCACCGTCCACCTTCTCTTCCAATGCTACAACCACTGATTGTTGTTGTTGCTGCTGTCTGCCACGTCTATTGTTACCTGGAGGCGTGTAAAAGGAGTTCTCTTCATTTCTATCCATCAGTAAATCGTCTCTTGAGACCCCGCTTCCACCCGCATCGAATAGATGTCTAGTGCGTGGGAATTTATACAGTTCCAGCTCCTTTGCTTCGGCCATATCAGTTAGGTATGCTACTGAATACTGCTCTGCTAGGCTATGGTCAATGAAACTCAGATCTTGCGAGCTACTTGCATCAGAGTTGTGCAAACTGCTCTATAATGGATTAACCCGTTTCTAAAGGGTTAAAGTGTGTTCGCCACACCCACTAAACTAAAACCAAAATGGCAGGGAATTTCTGGGAGTCAAGTCACTACAAAGTTTGGATATTGGACAAGCAAGAAATTGAACAGGGTAGACGAAACGACGTCACTGCTATGGGTAGTTTAGATGAACTTTTAAAGGTGCACATATTCTTTACTAACTTCATCCAGTCGCTTGGTGGTGAGCATTTGAAACTAAGGCAACAAGTGATATCGACGGCCATTGTTTATTACCGGCGATTCTATTCTCGTAACTCCCTGGGCGATGTAGACCCGTTGTTACTCTGTCCTACTTGCCTATATCTTGCTTCCAAAGTCGAAGAATCGGGGGTTATTCAAACGTCTAACCTGATATCCCGAAGTAAAGCATTAGTCAGACAGAAATACCACAATATCTTCAACAAGGAGTTTCCTTACAAGCCACAACAAGTAATGGAGTGCGAGTTCATACTGTTAGAAATGCTAGACTGTTGTCTGGTAGTGTTCCACCCTTACCGCCCCCTCACCCAGTATGTATCGGATCTAGGCCAGGAAGACATCTTGTTGCCGACCGCTTGGAAGATTGTCAACGATACGTACCGCAGCGACATATGCCTGATGTATCCGCCATATCTGGTAGCGCTAGCTTGTATCCATATGGCAGCTGTGGTTCAGAAGAAGGATGTCAAGGCGTGGTTTACTGAGCTGTCCGTTGATATGAGTAAGGTGTTGGAGATAAGCACGGTGATATTGGACTTGTACAAGATGTGGAAGAAGTTCGAAGAGAGTAGAGAGGTTCCGGAGTTGCTGGCTAAATCACCCAAGCCTAAGCTATCAAAAAGTCCATCACCAACTGAGCAACAGGTATCGTCATCGCCTTCGAGTAAATGAAACTTCACAGTTTTCATTTTTTGTAATAATAATAATAATTATGTTCATCATTATAATTATGAAACTTGTTAACTAATAAAGTTTAATTAATTTTTAATAATAATTGTTGGTTATTAACTGATATGGTCACGCCCACCCACGTGCTCCAATATGGTCGATACAAGGCAACTGTTTCTGAAGCTGGCCAGAGGTGCTTCTTTCAAAAAGGATGACCCACACACACAATTTCTTTTCTCAAAGGTGACCATAAAATATGCTGCTATAAAGCTGCATGATATACTTATTTACAGCCTGAGGTTTCTGAAGTTGAGGAGAGAGAAAAGCAAAGAAAGATCAAAAGAGCTTTGGACTTTTTTGGGAATGAGAAAGAAGAAACCATTACAACATTCACCAGAAAACGACATTCATCAAAAGGTATATTATTTAAAGAGAGGAAGCAAAGCTAATGGTTTCTATACAAGAAGGGAGAGGTATACAAGAAAGAGGTAATCTATATTCATTCATAACAGCATTGGGGGAGCATGAAATTACTGACATCAAGCACCTTGAATGGAGTATTACCATCAAGTACTGCAGAGATTACTTAGTACCACACAGGCACACAGACACATGAGCATACACATAGACTGACTGCTATAACCCTCCACCCATGCTCAGATTAATAGTTGGCACTTTCAACTTGTTTACATCAACCTAAATTCATTGATTATATACGAAAGTACTTTGCCTTGTAATATCAACATATATATATTAGTGTTGTCACCTAGCTTTTAATTAAAAGGTGTTAGTAGTAGCTCCACAAAGAAGCCCAAGATAGTGGAAGAGCCTGGGGAGGTACAAAATGAAGAGCCCACAACAGACGAGACTGACTCCAACGAAGAAGACATTTTGATTAAAGCAAAATCTACAGCCAAAAGTGTCCATCCTGTTGAAAGTGGAATAAAGCTCTTCTCTGATCGTGATAGTGTACTGAAGGACGGGGCAAAAGCTCCTAAAGAGAAGAAAACTAAGAAAAAGGCCAAACAAAAATTGAGCCTTCTAGAGCAGAAGAAATTTAAAGTAAAGTTATTTGCCTTGCAGTTATTGAAAGACTGAGTAACGTTAATCTTTGGTTGTTCTCTGTTACAGGCAGACGAGCATCGTTTCAGTAATCACATCTATGTTTCAGGTGACGATGTTCCTGATGCTCTGTCAAGCTTTGCTGACATTAAAGACAGGTATAGCACCTCTCCTTTCGCACTTATTATCAATTCATTTACTATAGTGTTTATTTCAACAGTGTTCCTTCATTCGTACTACGGAACCTGAATGACATGGGTTATAAGGACCCAACCCCCATTCAAATGCAGACCATCCCCTTATTACTAGAGGTATTGGAATCATGGGGGGGGGAGGGGGAGTGGCAAATATAGTAGTTATTGTATTTATAGGGTCGAGAAATTTTAGCTTGTGCCCCAACTGGGTCTGGGAAGACAGCTGCATTTGGTATTCCTGTTATATCTCATTTAAAGGTATATTATACTATTCTGTTATAATTACCTGTTATACTTATAATGTATGATACTGTTTAGGCCCCTGCAAAGGTTGGTACCAGAGCCATTATAGTCTGTCCAACAAGAGAACTGGCTTTACAGGTTAGTTTCCCAACCCTAAGGACACATAAGCTTCAGAATATACTTGTATTAGCCGAAATTAAACTTTATAGTACCACAAGTGTATATGTTTTGAGACCACCCCTATATATGGTATGACTGCCTGTATTTAGCTGAATCAATTTTCTATTGTGACTTGACCTGACTAAAACCGCTATAAATTGGGCCTTCAATCCAGGTGGTTGTAGCATTTTGTTGGTGCTTTTTTTCACGTTATTCTATTGTGTTAGACTCAGAGAGAGTTTGGAAGGCTATGCAAAGGTAGTGGGTTTAAGATACATTCTCTTATCGGGCGTAAGTCAGCTGGAAATCTCTTCGAATCCGGCTCCAATTTCAAAATAGGTACATAGTTTATGTCTAGCATTATCACAGAGTTATAGTTGCATGCTTAACTTTTGTGTTTGTATAAGAGCTATTACCCACATTCAAACAGCATGCATTTTTATATAATAATTTATATATATATTTTTTCTGCCATAGATGTTCTTGTTACAACTCCGATTCGTTTGATAAATATATTAAGTGATGAAGGGAAAAGTATCGACATTAAAAAGTAGGTGTTGGTTTGTTATCACTGACTGATGACATTGCTGTTGCCTTTTGCATTATTGCTTTAATTGGCTATTTTATTGTTAGCATTGAATGGTTAGTGTTTGACGAATGTGATAAACTGTTTGAAGATGGCATGAAAGGATTTAAGAAACAGGTCAGTCTTGTTAGGTTAAGAAAAACCCTCTCCTCCTGCCCCGCCCACCCTTTTTCTCCCATTTCAGCTTTTCAGCTAAGTACCAGCTAGTTTATACTCCCTATATACTTTGCTTTTTTTATCCTATAACCTAGATTGCTGATATATACACTGCCTGTGACCATCCTGGTATCAAGCATGCTCTATTTAGTGCCACTCTCACTACTGGTGTGGAGCAGTTCTGTAGAGTTCACCTTGACTCGCATGTTCGAGTAACAGTAGGCAAAATGTGAGTTTAGAGGTGCCGATTTTTAATTAATAATTTTGTTACCTAATTATTTAAGGATATTTCCACTTAATTATAATATATCATGCTGTGTCATACAATGTTCAGCCATCATCCATTTGTAATCTAATGTAGTAGTTTGTATTGTAGTGTTTATTGCTGTGTCTCTCACTGTATATAGTAACACTACCGCTGATATCAAGCAACAGTACTGTTTATTACTGTGTCTCTCACTGTATATAGTAACACTACCGCTGATATCAAGCAACAGTACTGTTTATTACTGTGTCTCTCACTG
>JAYJLX010021776.1:3406-17239 GCA_036873525.1 Chalinula nematifera | reverse complement strand
GCTTTTGGGCTGGGGAAGTTTTAAAGGGAAAAAAAAAAAAAAAAAAAAAAAAAAAAAAAAAAAAAAAAAAAAACTATATAACATCCGACTAGAAGGCATGTATGCAGACACAACAGTGTTGCAGTGCACGTCAGAGAACAGTGGGATATTATTTGTGCAATGCACTTCGATTCATGTCAATAACATTACGGTGACAGGCTGTTCCACTGATATCAGTGCAATAAACTCGTCAGTTCCATTATTACGTCCGTTTGTGAATAAGTTTGGAATGGGTATTAACGCTACAACTGATGTGAATTTGGTGAGGGTAACTATACGAAACTGCCCCCACACTGGTCTACTTATTGCTGACTCGTTAAATGTCACTCTGATGGACTCCAATCTCATCGGAAATGGCTTGGGAAGGCAGAATGAGTCCAACATTGTTGCCATTTTTACGGATTCATTTATATCCGTGGGCGGAGTCACAACTGCAAACAATAGCGACCTGCTCTTAACTAACCACTATGTGGACATTTTTAACACAAACATAACATGGGGTGGACGGTATGGCTTTGAAATAATTCTAAGACAGACTAAATTTATGATTGACTTTAGAATCGTGTCTTCAAACTTCATGTTTAATCGATACATGAACATCATACAGCAATCTCAGTCCTTCTGTCATTATACACTGATGCTTGATTGCGTTGTCAGTAGCCACTCAATACAGGGTGGGGGGTTCGCATTGATACAGGACAAGGAATGCATGAAGTCAACCAAGCTACCAGTGATTGATATACGTAACAGCTCCTTCACTAGAAATGGATTCCATGGTATGCAGATCACTTGGTTAAGCATTAATCAAGGTCGACTGAATGTGTCGTCGTGCCTATTCGACAGGAATACTGGAATAGTGGCGAGTGCCCTGCTTATCCAGTTGACAGTAATACCAGTGTATGCACAAGGTGGATCGTCACTTGATATCCATTTCACCGATCTGACCTTTAGCAACAATGAACACAACTCCACATTAGCTCATCTTTTTAGATTATCCAAAGGGTTTGCATTTACTGTCGTACTTTTGAATGTGAACGATGTTATTTTTGAGAACTGCACTTTCGTAAACAACGTAGGAACGGGCATGATGATATATAACTCTTACGTGACATTCAATGGTGTCAATAATTTCACATGTAATCGAGGTGTCTATGGCGGAGCTCTCTTGCTTGTGCAAAATGCTTATATGATCGTCACCAACGAATCCAGGATGATTTTCGTCGATAATCATGCCACAAAAACTGGAGGCGCAATACAAATTCATAATCTGTTGATTAGAGTATTTGATAACAGTAAGAACTCTGGTCTTGTCGGCTACTGCTTCTATCAGGCACCGAGCCTGACTCCCATTCCAGAATTATTCTACTTTCAGAACAATACTGCCGGTATTGCCGGGGATGTGATATACGGGTATCTCACCGATCGCTGTGCACTTTTCAATGAATCTTTTGAAGCACGCAATATCCCAGCCTCGCAATTCATCGAGAATAGCAGCACCTTTGTAAATCAAACCGGCAACTCACTCATTTCCTCCGACCCTCGTAAAGTGTGTTTCTGTACATCCAACAACTCTCGAGACTTCCTGTGTCACTTGAAGAACAAGACATACAATGCGATCCTCCCAGGGAGTGAAATAAAGATCCCACTAATCATAACTGGTAATGGCGGAGGATATACCCCAGGGACGGTGGCACTAAGTTCCAATATGGAGACTAGTGGCTCAGCCATCACTGAATATCTTCAGGCATGTAGGAATGTGTCCTATCGTGTCAATAGTACTAACAATGCAACAATGAAGGAAACAGTATACATAACTATCAGTGGCAGAAATTCGTATATAGAGTATAATACACTGACAGTTGACATAAACTTTGATGATTGTGATAAGGGATTTGAGTTGTCAGATACAGGGGTTTGCCAGTGCCTTCCTGAAATAGAAAGGCAATCAGGTGTTATGTGCCTCAATGATGTCCAGGAAGTTAGAAGGTCTGGTGAAATATGGATTGGGTATGTTGGGGATGGAATGAATTGTACGGTGGTTAATCGTCGTTGTCCGTTTGATTATTGCGAGTTTGATTCTACCAACATCAGACCAAGCGAGCCGGACATAAACCAATGCACTTCGGGAAGAGTGGGACAGTTATGTGGGAAATGCCCCGAGAATACCAGTCTTACTCTTGGATTGAATACCTGTAAAAATTGTCATGGTAGTGTGACATTGCTCATAGTGATTGTCTTTGCATTAGCTGGAATTGGTTTGGTTTTCTTATTGTACATTCTTAATCTCACTGTTTCTGTTGGGACAATCAACAGCCTTATTTTCTTCGCAAACATTGTCAAAATAGTCGAGCCTTTGCTGCCTATTAGACCACTTCCTTTCCTTTCTACGTTCGTATCATGGCTGAACCTTGATTTCGGTGTGACCATGTGCTTTTTCGATGGAATGGACGCATGTTATAAAGTCGGTTTCCAGTTCATATTTCCAGTGTATTTGTGGCTGATCATAGCTGTTATTGTCATAGTTTGCAAATATTCCTCTAAAGTGGCCAATCTGCTCGGTAACCAGTCAGTTCCTGTACTAGCTACACTTCTCCTGTTGTCCTATACTAAAATCCTTCGAGCGGTGATTTTGATTTTCTCAGCCTCACATATTGATTGTCTTCAAAGTCATGAGAGAGCTACCTTTTGGTTCGTGGACCCCACAATACGTTACTGTACAGGCTGCCACTTGATCCTATTCATAGTTGGGGTCGTTGTGATGGTTTTCGTAATTGTCCCATTCACCTTTTTCCTCCTGTTATATCCAGTGTTCGAATCCATGAGCCCCAGAGTCAGAGCCAAGTGCTCTTGGCTGTTGTTCAAGCTGAAGCCGTTCTTCGATGCTTACCGAGGACCACATATGAATCTATTTTATTTTTATCCAGGAATGCTCCTGCTAGCCAGGATTATAGTAGCCATGGGTGTCGGCTTGTCTTTCAGGTCTAACACCTCGTTGGATGTCTTGCTGGCAGTTCTGATCGTCCAAGTGACTTTACTGAGCACTGGTAAAGTATACAAGCCAGGTACGTGGTATCACGTCATCGACATATTGTTTATACTGAGCCTGATAGTGTTGACATATGCAGTAGACCGTACCTTTAGCGAGAAATTCGCATCAAACGCTTCAGCCAAATATGGTACAGCACTGGTTTTATCCATAAGTTTCTTCATGTTTTTGGGCATTATCTTTTACCATGTATTTCAGTACACAAAACTGGGAAGGAGATTCATCCAGCTTGGTTCGAGCTATTTAGCCCAAAAATGGAACACAACAAAGCAAGACGCTGATTCAAATCCAGATAACGACCTTAATAGAACTGGCAATTCACAATCTGAAGGCAATAGAGCTGTGGCACCCAGTATTGACAGTAACCCAAGGGAATCGTTTAGCGATTTGAGAGAATCATTGCTTAACTATGTGGAACGATAGTTTCGATAAATAAATGCAGCAAGTATATATTAATGGTATATTACTGTATTATGTGATCCATAAAAGGTGTATCAGTGTACTATGTCTTTGTAAATTTATGATGTTTTTATAGCTAATTAACTATAATATTATATAATTTTTTTCCTATTGTCAAATGGTTATTTTAACACTATAAGTGATTGTAATTATATAAGCTATGAGGTGTATGATCAGCTGCCATATCCTGGTTCCTATACTGTCAATCCTCCATACTAAAGAGGGTAACCATCCTTTAGGCAGGCAGGCTCTGTGGAGGGAACAGGACGTCCCCACTATGTGTGACAGATTATAGTTCCATAAACTTTATTTTATGCATGCCGGCATTTGCATATGTAATGTGTAGCGAGATAATAAATAAAATATTTGATTAAATCTTTTGAATCAATTGTTTTAGAAAGTATATAGTGATATTTAATATACTATAATGGAAAGATTAAAAAATGATTTATGACTATAGCTATAAATATAAGTGATCCACACAATAAGTCACAATTATAATTGATAAATGATTAACACATATAAGGTCCACAGATGACATCTTGAACAGGGTCTGGCAAATTCTCGGTAAACTCAGCTGCAAATGTTGTCTTATTAAGGACGCTAGTGTCTTGAATTGACAGTTTCTCAATCACCGTATTAACGGATTCCTGGATCCCAGTATACTGATCCACTTCATTGCATACTGTTTCAATGGCATCGATGGTAGAAGCAATAGTGTCGCAATCCATTGTATCAGTGACAGTGTGTGTACGTATCTATAATAAATGGACAACCATGCAGTCAATACATTATCATGGTTTATATGGTACACTGACATGCTTGCAGTATATAACTGTATATATGTCTTACCCAGTTACAGATGTCTTTCATCTGTGTCTCTGCTACAAGTCGACTGCCCTCCACGGCATCCTGTGATGGATGATAGTAGACTGTTTTAGCTGCCTCAGCTATGTTACAGATTGATTTGAATTTTTTCATGTGAGAGTCCTTTGGTAACAGAAAGAGAAAACCATTGGTTATGTTATTGCTCATGCATCTTCATTTACTCGAGTTTATATATACCTGTTCTACTTCTTGCAGTACTTGAAGTCGGAGTACCAGTGATTCCAATCGTGTAGGGGACTCTGCTGATCTTTTGGTATCAGTATGAGTTGGGGTAGGTATGGCCTCGACAGAATGCCAAGTTGACAATTGCAATGCACTAAAGATTACTACAGATAGTATAATGAAAACTGAGTTGCTGATGATTTCCATTGCTGTTTAGCTATTTGGTTAGTTCAATTGTATTATCAAGTAACTGGTTGATTGAAGATTGAAAAAACAGTTGGTTGGTTTCAGTTTTCTGTGTTTGTTTCTTTTATACTCCTCAGCACAAGTTGCCTGTGTGTGGGTGCATGGGAGAGGCTCAGTCAATGCATGTTAGTTGGTATGACAAACATATACAGCTGTTCCATGCACATGGGCTTGTTGACAAAAACTGTTCACCGATGTCTCAGTTTGGATAGTAACATTCTGAAACAAGGAAATGAGGTATGCTGTTTATTTAATACAGCACACATCATGAGAATTTTTTTATTTTTTTTCATTTCCCCTCGATCATTATTCGCTTCAATCAATGTAATGTTAATTGCCTTGGTTATTTTCTTTATCAGTCATTGGAGTAGTTGTAAGGTGGTTTTGCTATGTAGTTATAGTCATGTGGAAATAGTTCAGTAATGAGATATGATAACAATTAATTGCACAATTCATGCTGCGAAGTATATATGTATGAGACAATTAATGCAACAAAAAAAACTGCCTCTCTGATGAGAAAAGTTTTTACATCACAACTTATTCATAATGTTTTCTAAATCCTTTTATCAGCCGTCACTATAATAATGACTGATTATAGTCATTTGTATGTTGTGTAAAAACGTACATTACAAAAGGTGATTATTTTCCAGTGGTACGTCAGCCATGCGTTGTGCAAACTGACAATCGTTATGATTGCTTCCATGAAGAATAAGGATGTACTTTGCTGTATACAAATGGAGTATATGTTTATGCAAGAGAATATGTTTAGTAAACAAGGTTCATTGGGGAATTCACCATATAGAATATGCATAAAGAATGAATGCTGTTTGTATGTAATAGTGTACAATCAGGTAATTTTTTTTATTATTTTATTTGGCATTTTGTTCAGTTCACTGATTCCATTTATTTTCACTTTACACTAGCACTTCTGGGCTTCAATTTAAATCATTTAGGGCAGTTTTTGAATCTGTTGTATACATATATTATTTTTGTGGCTGCGTAATTCAGCTAAATGAAACCATTTTGGTGTTAATTCCCAAGTATATCAGACACGCAGACACAACTTTTGCATGGGTACGATATCTTCACAATATGCCATTGGCAAATTTTGAAACTGTTGTATCTGGCTGCATTAAACTGGTTGAAACCATGTGGTGCTAATTCCCAAGTAAGTCACAGCTATAGCTATCTCCCACGTACAGTATAGACTGGTATTATGGAATTATTATACACCAGAATTAATTGTCTTTCATTCATAAAGATTCTAAAGTCATTCCCAACTGAGCATGTCATGCAGTTTGCATATTTACATCGATCGTCGGGCTACATGTTCAGACGTAATGATTCCTCATAGTTCCCAAATGAATCCATCGTCAAAGGATTCCCGTTGCTTGCACATGCATATGCAAATAGAATGGTCATGCTTGCATGATGCAATTGAATTTGGGGCATTTTGAAGGAGGGAAGGGGAGGGAGGGGGGAGAGGGGGGAGAGATAGTGAAGGACCACACATTGCCATCGGTTCCTTAACTCGTAAGCAATGAGGCAAAATAAAAAAAGGGATATTTTTGTTAAATTCCCTAGCTTAATGTCACGCCATTCAGAACTAAAACCTTTTATCAGGTGCAGGAAATATACCTTAAATGTGTTTGTTTAGGGGAGGCCATCTGTATAGTAGACCGTCATCATGTCTGTATAATTATAGGTTGTATTTGTTTTTGTTAGAACAAGCACATTGACCCACTGTGTACTTGTTATACCTCAACTGGCAATATGTATGTGATGGTTTATCCATACTATAGACTCAGTTTCTTTTTGGCAAAGAAATGAAATAGGGATTTATTAGGCCAGCAGACAATAGAGCTTGACATGCGTGCAGCAGATGTTTAATTATTAATTTTAATTAAGTGTCTTAAATTAAAAAGTTTTAATTATAATAATGATAATGATGATGAATATTATTACAAATAATGTGGACTAATCATTAAAAAAAAAAATTACTGTATCGATATATATATTACTGTATAATAGAAAATATCATATATTGAATATAGAAGTGATTGAGGTTAATTAAAAATTAATTGTTTCATATTGACTACTGATCTGCACATTCCAAGGATTCACAAATAACCCCATGGATAGCATCCGGTAGAGTCTGTGTGAAATTGGATGCGAACTGCGACTGCTCATGTGGTGTTGTGTTGGACCCCGTGATGGACTCGACAGCCTTCAGTGCCAACTGGATGGGACTGTCAGTATTAGAAGCGGAGGAGGTAAGGGATATCTCATCACATAGGCTACTCACAGTCCGTATACTAGAGTAGGCTGTGGTGCAGTTAACTGTGGAGTTATGTAGAGTACGTGTCTCCATCTGTGTGTATTACATACAATCAGTGATATTAAATTTCACACATCCAACACATATAATACTATAGTATCTCCATACCCATTCACATATGTCTTGCATCTGTTGACTTGCAATGAGGAATCCACTCTTGTATGCTGATTCTTCAAATTCAGCCATATTTAAGATTCGTTCAGCAGCTTTTGTAATTCTGCAAATTGACTCGTATTTTATGATCTTGGAAGACTGCAAAACAATACAAGATTATAATGATTAATCAATTAATTAGTCAGGAGCTTCCCCTTCTCACCATAGCTGGTAGTACTTTATTGTTTAAGAAGTCCAGTCTTAATTGGATGGATTGCAGATGATGATTAGCATCATCCTCTGGGATAGGACCAGCTCCGATTACTCCAATGTACACCATCAACACACCAGTTAAACCAAGAAATATTTTCATTGAGGATTCCATTTCGATTATTTCTACAGATGAGCTTTTGCTTTACTTTGTCTTGTTCCTTTCTTTTTGATTTAACTCTTTTGCACTTAACAAGTTTGTTGGTTTGGCTGACGTCTGGTTTATCTCTTATATACATGTAGTCGTGTCTCATTACCCCTGTTCGCGGACTGGAATTTTTCACTACCATGTAGCTTCCTTGGCCACCTGTATCATATTTCAGGAAGTGAAAGCCAAGTGGCATATATAAAGAAAAGCATGCTATCGTGTCTTACAGCAATTCACAAAGCACCTAAACAAGCAAGTCAAATCTTTTAATTTTTCAAATTAAAGCCTAAAACCACAGTGATGTTCCAAATCATAGCATTGTTCTTTGCGGGTCTATTCATCACACTCTCTGAGTGTGGAACCAAGTGTACCCTACCAGTAGTTCGTAAATGCACTGATGGCGACACTTCAATGTGCTGTCAACCACTAGTCGACCGCAATCTGAACATGGAGCTGGGAATCACTGCAGGAGATGTCCTAATGGTAAAAATGTGTATGTTATGCTTATTCATATAATTTGTACAAACACACAACATGTGTATGTTTAGATAAACAGCCCTAATGCATAGCCTACACATCACTAGTGCAATACTATAATGTATTGTATATTTGTTTCATTTACAGAGTGCCCATCTAATTAATCCAAAGTCATCTGGTAATGTGAAGTGTGGCAAGACTATTGGTAGAATACCACTGGCAAAGGTCTTAGAGACGATGTCCAGTTTGATGAAGTACAAGCAAAGCCTGTCCGAGAGTAAAGACAAGCTTCAAATGGATGTAGCTCTTGCCGTTTCGTATCTGTTAACAGATCTGCAAAACAAAACATGTGATTGGGTAAGCCATAAACAATTAATCGTGAACTTTGTGGACTATAGGAAAGAACCATATTATTACATGTATCACATATGATATTGCACAATAACTCCAAATGCATGCAAGTTTGACTGGATCGGGCATAAATGAACATGTACACTCTTGTATGCTGATCATGATAAATTGTTTTCTTTACCATTAATGCATAGATATCGGAATGTCTCTTAATCCCTCCTCAACTGTCATGTGAAGATTATCTCACCCATTACGCCATGATGAAGTCCCTAAAGGACCACCCCAACTCCCTGAGGTTGTCCTGTGGAAGCAGTAAGACAGTCGGGTGGTGCAAGTGGTGGATGGAGAAGGCTGTTTGCCAGGAAGATGAGACAATTGCATTCAAGAAAGGATATTCTGGATACTATTACAATGGTCCCTACTACACCTGCTCTGATATATAGATTATTAACTATAATTATTGTAATAATAACGATCATCACTTATCTATATACTATTGTTTAATTACTGACTTATTATTATTATTATTATTATTATTATACAGAATTATTTTGTAAGTATGATACGTAAATTATATCCAAAAAAAAATTTGCAGTTTAAATTAAATTTGTGATTGGCTGAATGAAGATAGCTGAAATGTAGATAGCTTAGCAGCACAATAGTGAAGCTGAATTGTATACTGTCTTTTAGTATTATAGCCTTAATTGAAATGAGAAATTGACCAAATCAATTATACAACACAACACGTACATGCACCGTGTATATACAACCAATAAGCGCTATATGTAATATGAAGGGGAAAAGAAAAGTCATCCCTCACAGCATTATATTATTTAATTAGTATGCATAAAAAAAAATTATGAAAAAAAAAGTTCGGATAACTGATCAGTTTTTTTAATCATAATAATTATGCATACAAATTATACACTTTGAATTTATGCGTTATACCAATTCTACTAGTTGACATCCTTCATCTTACATTCTTTTCACGAGGGATTTTAGATATCGTTATTGTAAAAGCCTTTGATTGCTTTTGAAGTGTTTGTACAGTTCAATTAAGTTGAGCTTCGTTATCATTTCAATTATTTATGAATAGTTAGTGTTTCACATTGAAACTATGTGTCATAGTTATTGTTACAGCACCAACATGCAGCATACTTCCCCAATTTTCCCATAATTCTGGAATTTTGAAATTCTGCAAGCTAAGCTCATATGAATGTTTGTGACAACCATTAGGATTCGCGTATACAACTGCAAAGAATGACATCATAACAAGGAAATCGTTGCATCCAGTATATAAACTGATTCCTTGTCATTCCAGAAAATCAATAAAGCTTGACTAATCATCATTTGGACATAGTAACCAAACCAACTACCTGTTAATCTTTCACCATACAAAACAATGGCTTCTTTAGTTCAATCCATGCTCAAAATAGCAGCCATGATGGTTTATCTCGGTGCTTTAATTTCATCCACAAGTGCACTGCCGAACTCTGGCTGCACCATACCAACACAAGACAGCTCACAATGGAAAGACCCAAGAACCAAAATGGAGACCGGACTCCTCACAGGTGGCACTGTTCTGGTTAGTTAACCACCAATTATGCATGCATGAACACAGCTGCTGTACATTAGCTGCCACACTATCTGTATGTCAACAGGCAATGGAGTATAATGCATTTTTTTATTATAATTTAGAATAGTTTACTGAAAAGCAAAGTTTGCACTGAGAAAGACACCAAAAACATTGAACTACTGTCCCTGATGGTAATGGACTACCAGTCACCACCAGTTGCTGCCAATAATACAAATGATACGATAGAGAACGGAACAGCTCTCAACCTGGACATGACCTTGGCGTTCTCTTATCTGATGGAGGACATTAAACAAGAAATGTGTGATTGGGTAGGGAGTTGAGATTGGCTACAGCTGCAAATGAATTTATAATTTTTTTTCTGATTATACAGATTGGTGAATGCTTCTCATTTTTAAGCTGCGATGCATATTTGAACCTGCTCTCCTTGGAAAAAGCTCTTGAAAACCGTGTTGTAGGTGGCGAAAAAACTGGCTCAGGTATCAAATGGGCTGGCGAAGCACTGTGTGGGATGAAAGGCCTCTGCTCATTCAAATCATTAGACAACTACCAATGTGTTCTATAAAATTTAATTATTAATTATATATGCTGTAACATTTAATGTATTGACAATTTGGCATGGAATTATCATGCATAGTTATTTATACTCATCATCAACTAATTTATTGAATTTTTTTTTTTAAATAAAATATATTATATATTTCTGAAATACAAATAACAGTGATTGAGTTATTAGTACAGTTAGTTGTATATAAAATAAGGACCACAAGGAGGCTAAGTAAGTTTCAAAGCATCATTTAATGTGCCGCGAGTCCCGTTATTTCCCGTGGGTACTAAATCAAGTAACTCTAGAAAATGAATAATTAAAGATGGTTTTATGATTAGCAACTGGGAAGTGACGTGGGGGGTGGGGGGGTGTAGGGGGGGGTGTAGGGGGTATAGGGGGAGGGAGTGGGGGGTGTAGGAGGGTATGGCTTACCACACAGAAGATTATAAACTTCAATGTTTTGGAACGAGGGTAATACCTCTCCCGACTTGAATGATGGTCCATGACCGATAAATATAGTCTGCAGTACATGGATAAATCAAACAACAATAAAACGAAGGATATGCACAATATAAAAATTCGATGCCAAATAGAAGTAGCAACAGAAATAGACCACACACACATCATACACACACATAGCATACACACATAGCAAACAGATATAATAGCCTTCACTTGTTCAGCATGTATGAAATATTAAAGACAGAAATACAAGTTACTCATGACAGGCTAACCCTATTGTAACACAAGTTCATGCTATTTTTAACCAATCTAGTGGGAGCCATCTATCCTTATATCCTTCCATGCAATACTGCTGCATTACACATGATATACTGTATAAATGTACTATATTATACTGCTACACTATATACACAGCATATATCGCATTTATGCCATTATACTATTATACTGCTGTACGTATTACACATAATGTATTGTTTTATATGCCGTAATATACTAGGCAGTATAGAAGTACTACATTAATCTGCTGCATTATGTATTATATCATACTGGGGTAGTATAGATCAGTGAATATGATCTGCTTACTCTCATGTCTGTCTCAGAGTTATTGTATCCATGCTGACCAATGGAGATAAATCCCGGAGTATCAGC
This sequence comes from Chalinula nematifera, assembly GCA_036873525.1. Classification (NCBI taxonomy): domain Eukaryota; kingdom Metazoa; phylum Porifera; class Demospongiae; order Haplosclerida; family Chalinidae; genus Chalinula; species Chalinula nematifera. The sequence continues at coordinate 5,468 of JAYJLX010021776.1, read as the reverse complement.
ACTATATCGTATGTACATAACAATTATGGTAAAGACTATGCTGCTTTGTTAACCAACTCTTTTTTGATGTACGATCCAATCTTTGGTATCAAAACAATATCTCCGTATCGTCTAAAAAAATAAAAAAACGATTAATTTATAAATGGGTGTGGCCATGGGCGGGGTGAAGTGACACCAATTACTTAGTCTGGTGTAACCGCCCACTTTTACTTGCAGAAAGTGGTCTGGGGACACACGTATTCCAAAACGGTTCTGCTGGAATGTTAATTATTTCGGCAGGCACGTGATCAAGCATACACATGTTGCCTTATAATTAATATTCCAGCTGAACCGTTTTGGAATATGTGTGTCCCCAGACCACTTTCTGTAAGTAAAAGTGGGCGGTTACACCAGACTACCAATTACTGTACAATACTAACTCAATGTTATCTCTTCCAATATTGTATTCAGGGGGCGTGGCTTCCCTCAGATAAACATCAACGGGTGCTTCAGCTCTCGCAATGTTCTGTCATTGATAAATAAAATAACACAAACACATAAAGCCACACACACACACACACAGTAAAAGTACTGACTACACAAAGGATTCCCCTATCATTATACACACACACACAAACTGCTACAGAGTGGGTATTTCCCTGTTATAAATAAACAGTGCAATATGAAACTATATACACCACTACACACCCTACATAGCATGCAACATGCTCTATAGCACTACAGAATGGGTAATTATACCCAATATAGTACGCAACGCAGGCTGTATCAGTCATTAGGGTGACTCTATTGTGACTCTATATGTGTTTCATTAAATAGCAGCTGAAGTACTCTCCTATATATACTGCATGTATTGCACTAGTACACCCGTCTGTAAAAGGTGACCCATACAATCAAGAATACCTGCTCTATTTTGTCATATATATCTTGTATTTGGTGTTGTTCTGAAATAGGAATATAATTATAGTAATACAGATTTGCTGATGTTTAGTAGCATACACACCTGATTCCTTAACGTAGAGCATAGTGAATATACCATACGTTAGCTGTTCTAATGTTTCGAAATCATCTTGTGAAAGTAACTAGATAAAAAAAAAAACAAGTTTAGTTATACCAGCTGGAAATTTTTGTTTGGTGAAACTTACATCAGGTATAAGGTTGACAAATGTACTCTGGTTAGTTGTAGCCATTCCTAGTGGAGAAAAGGAAACATTAATAAAAGGATGGGAAGGAATGAAAAAGGAAAAAAAAGGAGTGGGGAGGAGCTAGGAGGGGGGGGGGGAATCCAGCTAGGGTTATAGAGTTAAGGCTAGGAGGAACTGTTCAGTTGAATACTAGGGGAATGAAATGGGAAAGGAACGAATAACGGGCTGGATACACTCACATACACACTATATATCACCAATATTATATACTATATATAATATATACACATCCACACACTATATCCCCATATGTACACATGTATTACAGTATATATGTAACCCCTACCAATGCTATATCAGATGCATGTCCACTGATCGAGCCCGAGGGTGAGGTGCACATATATCTGATATTGCATGTGTAGGGGTTACATAACCAATATATGTCATGGGAGACTACTGATTGGGTACTCTAAAACACTGTGCTCAGCTGAAAAATGGCAGCAGTACACACTTGTCCTCCAAGTGTGTATATATACGAACACACTTTTTCCTTTAATCTTTAACCACAACTATGACATATATACGTACATGTACACATAGTACAGTGTCCTGATACATCAATGACCCTTTAATGGATGCATTATTATTGCCAGAACTATATAGTTCACTTTAACTCAAATAGAACTAATTAAAATAGTGTACATGAAAATAAGAACAAAAACTAATTATTGTATTAATTAATTAATTAATGATTACTTTGAATGATCATAAAAATTTCAAAATTGATAACAATAAAAAAAACTAAATATAATATGCTATAGTCCTATTCCTGACTAGTTGCTAGAAGTATCGGATATCCCAGCCTCTACAGTCCACACGGATTCCATCTCACCAGTAAAATTAGTATGATTAAAATTCTT
>JAYJLX010021665.1:0-17240 GCA_036873525.1 Chalinula nematifera | reverse complement strand
TCGCACAAAGTAAGTAGGCATGCAGCCAGACCCTTATTTTCCGCCTACGCGAAAAAAGGGGCTGGTTCACGAGACTATAAATACCTGGTCCAGTCCAATGGAGTATACATCCATTTCTAACCAGACCAGCTGGTACACTAGTCCATCCTAATCCATTAACGTTCCAGCATTTATCAACACTTCTCCAATCCTGATATGCTACTAGATACAATACTGGTTGGGTCCCCTGAAACCATAGTGGACTTTTATAGTTCTCTTTCATCCAGTAAAAGACTTCTTCACTCAGTTTGTTCCTTCTCCATTTATTCAGGTTAAAACCTGCCACACCCGCATTAAAACTGTCGCTGTCTAGATCTAGCACTCGATTATATCTAATAAAACATGTGCTAAAAAGAGTGTTTTATATGGATTAACCAGACCCCCCCCCACTATGAAGGAAGTAAATCATTTATAGTGGCAAAGGATTAGTTGTATCATAGATACACTATCTTAGGATTGTATTTGCTAGGTGTAAAGTAATATATATACCATGACTTCGAGGGAAATATGGCAAATATACAACCCGAACCCCGAGATGTCAGCCCGAGGCGAAGCCGAGGGCTGATATCGAGGGGTGAGGGTTGTATATTGGCCATATTTCCAGAGAAGCCATGGTACATATAATATATTCTATAGTTAACAAAAGCAGGGATGATATGAGGGAAGATATGAGAAACAGGGAAAATATGCCATATCTTCCCCGCTTTTCAGGGATATATGGCCTATATCTTCCCTGTCAATACATTGATGTTTTTGCTAACTATGGTATATGTACAAGATATTCATCTGTATTAATTATATTCATAGATATTAATGAAATTCATAACTAAATTTCATTATTAATGAATTATTAACTTTCAATACTAAATGCAATGCTGGAGAAGATTTACACTGATTTCCAGTGATCAAGGCAAAGCATACATATCAGTGGGAGGAGTCTAGTTTAATATACGAGACTAGATTACATATATATACCTTGTGTAGAATAGATCAGTTATGTTCCCATATGGGAAATGAATTCTATAATTCGGTGATTTCCTACATTGTATCAGAATAAACTACTCAAACCATTGACTATTACATGATAAAGGTTTGGAAATGCATTTACCTTGGTACAACAACTAGCAGCTCTTCATTTGCTTGAATGACTTCACTCCATAGTTTGCTAATGTTACATTTTACGATGGTATCCACATCGATATATAATATATGAGACAGGCTGGGAAACAATCTATTGCAGGAATACAATATAATATACAAGGGATCATGGACTATAAATCTAGCTTCCCTAACTGTAAATAAAATGCTACACCAGGCAGGAATTGAGCCGCCAGTTAGTGAACAAATTAAAGCTGATCCATGCATGGATAAAGAAATTCTTGAGTAGTACATACCATTGCATTGTTTAATAACTTACTCTGCAAAGAAGAATCTTGCAAAATTGGCCGTGCTTGACAAATACTCTAGACTTTCAACTTTGATCAGTTGACGGAAACTACTTGGTACATCAAACGTTATAAACTGAATCTATGGGACCAAATACTAATATCATTACTATGTTTTAATACTTATTTGTCAGTGTATATGATCATGCTCTCATAATTGTACCTGATGAATGACATACAATAAAAACTGAAATTCAGTTTTAGCTGTACAATGAGCTCAGTCTGTACAGGTTCTATAATTTATTGTGTAAACAATTTTAATTTTTATAGTGTCACTAGTCAGAATAAAACCACAATAAAAATTTCCAGTTTTACTGCTAACTATTTATGCATGTACATTACTAGTATCCATGACAACAATGGGCCGATTGAGGCTAATCAAGAATATATGGTATATGTACCTTTATGCTCAATGGCATCTTTATAGCACATGTCACATGGCTCTCTATTGATGGTCTATCGTTAGTGCTCACAACTATGTGTATATTGATACGAGTATGTCCCTTGTCATTATGTGCTTTGATTGACTGTAATAAAGGTATCAGAGCAACCAATTGGTCCATATCAACTGATATAACTAATTGAACAGTTGTTGAAGGGTGTGGCATGTCAATAGTATCGTTGATGGTGTCTTGATTATTGCTGTTGAGTTTTCTTGTGCTATTAATTGAGATGGTTATGTTGTCCATCTCCTGCAGTATTGCCTGCTTCATTACTTTCGTTAGCACAGACTTGTTTGATATTGATTGTGTTGCAGCTGATGGAACTAATCTGCATAATGGAAAAAGGAGACCATTATACGTGTAACAAGCCACTAGCTGAATGCTCTGTTGTTACCTATCAGGATATTTCACATGATACTGCGGCTGAAAACGTCTGCCTTCTACAAAATGATACTATTAACTAACTCATCACATCAGTTAACTGTTTCAGAACTACACTAACCATGTTTCACGCTGCATTCATCACAATAGAGGGTACGTGGGATTAAGATGAGGAGTACAATGCACGTCAGAGCTAGTATAACCAGTAATCGAATGCTGTTCCAACGAGAATAGGGCGACATTTTCAGGGTTTTTTTCCTTGTTTTTTTTTTTCAGCTCCTGGTGGTTCCACACGATCAATCCTGCCCTGCCCTGGAGCCCTGCCCTCCTGATTATCCTATGCTATATATATCCGCTTGTGGTGGGTGTGGTCATTAGTAAAGATGGCGCAGACTAGAAGGCGCAGTATAATCTTGGCCATTATTGTCATCTCTTTGGCTTTTTCTATATGTTACATTAAACTGAAGTATTTTCTAAGGCCCAAAGAAGCTATTTTTATTCAAAGTTAGTTCCTTGTTTTCAATTTCTAGAGTTTATGGCATGATAGTTTAATTGGCGGGTCAGTGTTGGGTGGTATCGGTAAGTGTCGTCGAGGGCTGTGGTCAGTTACTTTATTTACTGTCATTGCCTAGAAAGCGATACTCCATCCAGTTCACCCCAATCTTCCACTGATGATAATTCTGAAGTAGGGACCACTCCCCCGCAGACTAAACCAGCATTGGGGGATGTTACGATTCATGTAGCAACGTCTGTAAGCAGCAATTATTTTGAGGCTGTACCAACTCTAGTCAATTCGTTGAAGCAACACCATTCTAATAATAAACTGGTCATTCATATTCTAACCACTGATAACTCAAACAAGTTAAAATCACTCATTACCTGTTGTAAACTAGACGAAGGAGATATTGAGGTATGTTGGTAATTAATAAAGGCATAATGTAATTAATTATATAATCAAGGTATATATAAATTATACATGTATATGTAAAGTCTGTTCACGTTAACTATGACCTCCATAAATTTCCCCATGTATAAGAGTATAAAATACACCATACTTAAGGTATTAGATTTAATTAATTTGGATGCACTATGTGTTAGTAGTACTCTTGCATGGAAGTATAAATACTTTGTATTCTTGTTCTAAATGTCAATCGTATTGGTTGGCTATAGAGCAGGAAGATGCTACAAGTTTCTATGGAATGTTTACATCTTCATAGTACCTCCACATAATAAGTATCCTCGATCTATTGATTGTTTTATAATAATTTGTGAGTGTAATAATTATATTTGACATTAAATAGATTGATATTTGTAATATATTCAATGTATACTGTTCTAAAAATAGATTGATATTCGTGAGTATGTCCTACCAAAGGAGTTCAGTGAGCTAATAACAGTAACTGGATCAACTTCCATATACGGGAAACTCTCGTCGGGTTCAAATTTTGTTAGATTTTTTCTCTCTGAGTAAGTAAACCTGGTATAGTATTTGTGCATGAGTACATATTTTAAATGACTTCAACAAATTTTTAAGTGATTCACCCAATTAATTATTGCAAGCTCTATGGTAGCCAACCCTGAGGAAATTAATAAAATAATAAAACAACCAATGCACTCATTAATTAACTATTATTAATTAAAGGATATATCCCTCACTAACTCATATACTATATATGGATGTGGATCAGGTAGTTCAGCGAGACATTACTGGATTATGGACGGAGTTGATTACAGGAGATCAACTCATAACCTCAACTACAATGTGAGGAGACAATAACTTAAGAAATTTTCCACAATTATGGTAGTTAATTAAATATTATTATGGTTATTCAGTCCAAATAGGTCATACGGAACATACCTTAAACCCATGGTTAAGGAGATCTATGATAAACGGTAACTAATTGATAAACCACATGTATAAAGTATAACTTATTCTTTCTCTCTCTTCCTTTCTTTCTCTAGTCATAGTAATTCTCTTGATCTATCGACTTCTTGTATTATTGGAGGATTATTTGGTATTAACCTTGAGTTATGGAGGAAGTTGGATATATCACAGGAGTTGTTGTTTTGGATGAAGGAACACAAGGAACATCACATGTGGTCTCTGGGCTCCCAACCTTTACTGATGATACTCGGTTACGGCCGTATGAAGATTGTTGATAAGCGCTGGAACCTCACGGGGCTGGGCTGGAACACCAAATATAACCCTGAGGAGCTCAATAACTATTATATACTGCATTGGAATGGAAAACGTGAGCTACAATAGAGATTACTATCACTTAAACACTACTATAGTATTCATCTTATCAACTATCATCGCTTATGGATATTTATATTGGATAGGCAATCATTTTTAAGTAATGAGACTGGCAATTATATATACATGATTAATTTAACACTAGTATAAATGGTGGCTAAAGCTCTTAACGTTGGAATGCCCTTTATGATAATTATTGATGGTTTTATAATTTTAGGTAAACCGTGGTTGAAAGATGGACTGTATAAAGAAGGTTGGGAGCACTACACACCTGAAATGTACAAGACTTGTTTGGATGACCATTTATAGTGGTTTAACGTACGTGGGAATATTGAGATAATTTTTATGTTTTTCATTACAAAAAAAAAAAACTTATTAACAGAAATTATTGTAATTACGGGGCGGGTGCTAAAAGTGGGTGGGGCTCAGTAATTGCGGGTGATTCGAAAATTTTTGTTTACATAGTCACTTTATATAACAAGGCTTCGCTAATTACACACCATCACTAGTCAAAGTGTTGAGAGATCGAATCAGTCAAAGATGATGGCCAGCGAAAGAATTTCTAGCAATATTTACGCCAGCTCAGAAAGCGAAACTGACAACGGAAGATCGTCAACGGTGAAGACAAACCCTGACAGAACAGACCTGGGGAAACGAGTCGTGTTCACTTCAACAAATGATAGGAAAAAGAAGTACGGCACACTGAGGTAGGTGACTCGTCTATAAGCACCATACAGCACGAATATATAAATTGTATCGTTTATAAAACAGGTATATCGGTCAACCAGAATTCTCAAAGGGTCAATGGTGCGGTGTAGAATTAGACGAGCCTAATGGGAAGAATAACGGGTCTGTACAAGGAATAAGGTATTTCAACTGCCCTCCTGACTGCGGGATATTCGTTCAGCTGAGTAGAGTAGAACTCGATCCTAATGGGGACATCAGACGATCTCGAACCAAAACAAGTGTTACATCGCTTGTAGAGAAGAGAGCCAGAAAACTTAATAAAGCAAGCAACCCTCCACCATTCTTCTACAACACAATGCCTCGTTCCAGTTCAGTGTCAGCACTTAACCTTTGCGAATCATCTACTGGTAACCACAAACCCAGACAGAGGTCAACGAATCCATTATACAGCCCACAGCACAAGCCAACGGGAACCACAAGTAACAGACTCTCACCTGGTGTTGTTGATCAAAATCAGAAACCAAAGAAGAGATCAATGTCTCATCACACCCACCAGCTCAAGAAATACTCATCAGAAATAAATATTCCAATGCAAAAGGAGACAACGATTGACTGGATCAATAGACCTCCGGGCAGCTCGTCCAGGAGCAGTAGCACTTACCAATCGATAGTTGGTAGGAATGGAAGACCCATCACTGGCAGGAAACCGCTAGGAAGCTATTCCGAGGCAACGCTATTGAATAACAACAACAAACCCCGGGTCATTGGATCTCTAACCAACTCAACTAGTTGTCATGATCTGTTTAAACTGTCTCCCAGCGCCATTAATTCACGGAGACTATCCAAGAAACCTTCTCCTGACTCCGCCTTCATCTCTCCTCCCCCACCCACTTCAAATGGCCTCCTCGACTCAGAAGATGGTCTCTCCTACTACAGTAGCACATCTGATTTATCTCACTGTGAGGTCAGCTCTGACTCTGATCTAACACCTCGTTCATCATCAGGAAGTCCTAGTTTCATTGATATTGAGACAACTGATGTTCCACCAGTTATTCTTAACCCTCCCAGCCCTTCACCTACTAGTCCGGAGTACCCTAACCCAAGTACCAGCTCTAGCAACTCCTTAAAGACTGCACAATCCTCACGATCACCCACGCACCGCATCAGTCTACCAACTGGATTAGCCACGCCTACTTCAACTCTAATAGAATCGTCTCGTTCCAGTGGTAATGTTGGAACAGGGGAGTATACCGTTCCCTCACCAGATCATCAGAAGGTTTCCAAAATATACTTGAACAGTAAAAATGGCCGTTCAACATTGGATCATCCTTTGGTAAATAATAACGGTGGCAAACCAACTGATACAACTGGTACAGCTGGTACAGTGATGGTGACTACCAATAACACTACTGGTACTATAGTTCCAGAGAATAATGTATCTAGTGTGTTTGTATGTCCTACCAGTGGACAGGAGATGACTATGGTAAGACCATGGTGCATGCAGTATACGTGCTGTAGCTATGTGTGGAATGTTGATCATTGTTTGTGTTACTTTAATTATACAATTAGACCAACCCTACAACGACTGCGGGACAAATGGATCTAAAGAAATTGCAAAGCGATGTGACACTGTGTCTAAGACAACAAGGTATGTGTTTGTTTGTGTGTTTGAGTGTTAGGAGGGTGGTTTAGACTATGCTTGTTTGAACTATCCTAAGTGTGTATGACCTCACTTTACTGGATTATGGACCTCAGCTGACTTATATCAACAAAAACACTCAGTATCAGCTCCAACTCCCTCTACTCTATAGCTAGTCTCATGTGAATATTCACATGTCAATCCCATTGTTGCTATGAATAGTGCTTTATCTCACGTACTATACTCACTATATTAAACTATGTATACTATAATATATGCGCTATATGCTGTAATATAGTGTATTGTACTATAATATATGCTATGTCCTCTATATAATATTATACATAAACTATACATGTATGTACTATAATACTATTATACACATAAACTGTAGTATACCATAGTACATTGTATATTTACAGCTGATATGGAGAGCAGACTGAGCTCAATGGAGGATAAACTGATCCAATTCCAGTCACTGTTCATGAAGACAATGGAGCAAGGTACCACCTATATAACCCACACACATACATACATACATATATATGTGCATGACCCACATATGCATACATATATATGTAACCCACACACATACATACATACATACATATATATGTGCATGACCCACATATGCATACATATATATGTAACCCACACACATACATACATGACCCACATATGCATACATATATATGTAACCCACACACATACATACATACATATATATGTGCATGACCCACATATGCATACATATATATGTAACCCACATACATACATACATATATATGTGACCTATCTGGATGGAAAGGCATACAACCATTGGCAGAAATTATACTTTATTAGTCCTCACATGAATGCATGACTGTGTATAGATACATTATTATAATAAACACTATGGAGCCCCCAGCCAGCATTTGTCTAAGTGTACATATTAGGCCATGCATATACAGTCAGAGAGGGAGGGAGTTTCCAATATCTGATAACACATATATAGTAGTATATCTGAACGATTGTGCCTCCTAAAATCGAGGAAACTACCCTATAGCATGGAGGGAGAGTGACCAGTATAGTAAATATTTTATAAACAATGTGTGCACTGATTGCTAAGTTAGTTCTGATTTTTATGTCTTTTCCTATATTTTATTCATTGAATGTGTGGGCGATACGTGTGTGAATACCTGATTTGTGTATCGTATAACTTCTGTTTTCATCTTTATTTTATTAGTTCAAGAGACATTAAAGAAACAAGTGAGTGAATAATGATTTTTTGCTATTAATTTCGGGGAATTGTTTATGGCATTGAGTGTGTTGTCATGGTGATGTGATTGATTGCATTATATTAGATGGAGTACAGAGATGAGCGTAGGCTGCATCATCAACATGACAAAGGGACGTGGTCCAATCTAACATGATCTATTAATGCTGGTTACGCATCAGTTCATATTGTCCTGTTTTTTTATCCTCATTAAATTTTCGTTATTGATTTTATCAGTTTTAATTACACGTACCATTCTATCCATTGTAATGTTTTTGTAAGTACTTGATTTATTCCACTATTATATTTATTAATTGAACACACTAAAGGCCAGCTAAACATATTCTATTGCTGCTGCATGGGATTGCACATCAATAATTGCAATATCAACAATAATCAGTATACCCACTAGTCATGGACTTCCCTTTTTTAATTTTTATTTATTTTTTTTTTTAAAATTGGAATTGGGGCGGTGGCTCGCGCGCGCGCGTGCGCAGTACAATGAAGGCGGGTAAACTATTGGGCGGGAAATCAAATTAACCAAGAAGAATCGAATTGCAAGAAAACAGAAAAACCTGTCCTAACTGATAGAGTTAGAAAGTAACTGAACTATAAGTATAGTGAGTTTATCTAATTGCTACATGTAATGATAATAATTTTTTTTTCCTCTCTCGTCAGTCTTATATTTAGAAATGATGTCTCGTATGTACGTTATCAAGAGAGGTAATCACTAGACTAGCTAACTGAACTGTTGTATGAGAATATTTTAATTGTATATATTATAATAGATGGCAGAAAAGAGACGGTTATGTTTGACAAGATAACCTCCAGGATCAGTAAGCTGTGTTACGGACTGAACCAAGAGTTTGTTGATCCAGTAAGCTAACCTACTGGGCACATGTACATAGCTTTATAGTCATTGGTTGTCTTTCATTCTCTCTCACTCTTAGGCTGCTATCACTATGAAAGTCATCAATGGCGTATATTCTGGTGTGACTACCTCGGAACTCGACAACCTTGCAGCTGAAACAGCCGCATATATGACGACACAGCACCCTGATTACGGGGTACTGGCAGCTCGATTAGCCGTCTCTAATCTTCATAAGGAAACAAAGAAGTGTTTTTCAGGTATTTATTGTTTGCAACAATAATTTATAACCTTAATATCCTACTACCTCCTTCCCTCCCTCCCTCCCTCTCTCTCAATTAAAGCTGTAATGTTAGATTTATATGAATACGTGAATAAGAAGAACAATAGAAAGTGTCCAATGATCTCCTCAGGAACAAAGGACGTTATTCTAAGAAACGCTGATGTAAGTATATATCCACAGATACTGAGAGTTACATTAATTAATGTTGTATCATTTTCACATTTAGAAACTCAATTCAGCTATTATTTACGACAGAGACTATACTTATTCATATTTCGGATTTAAAGTAAGTTACTGGCCACACCCACTTTAATTAAAAGGCTGTTTTGTTCCTACTGGTAGTATGAGACTCTCTATTAGTATTTTAAATGGCCTAACATTAACTCAGTTATCTTCACACACTGGTAGTTTTATTAAGGTTATTGATGCTGGTGTTTTTGCTAACTGAAACAATTAATAGTATCGTAAATTCATAGAAATTATTCTTATAGTTTAAGTTACACTATAATACTAATTATTTATAGACTTTGGAAAGATCTTATTTGCTTAAAATTGATGGAAAAGGTACATAAAGTATAAATTGTGCCCCGCCCCCTTAACGGCTGGTTACAATAGTGTATTACTTTCCATAGTGGCTGAACGTCCTCAGCACATGCTAATGAGGGTTGCTGTTGGAATCCATGGTGAAGATATTGAGAAAGCCATTGAGGTATCATCATAATACTCAGGTTACTGTGTTTGTATTAGTCATTCCTATTCCTTAGACTTATAATCTCATGTCTGAACGTTGGTTCACCCATGCCAGTCCTACCCTATTCAACGCTGGTACCACTAGACCACAATTATCCTCATGTTTTCTATTATCGATGAAAGAGGATTCGATTGATGGTATTTACGATACTCTCAAGAACTGTGCCTGTATTTCCAAATCAGCCGGTGGAATTGGACTTGCCGTTCACTGTATTAGAGCCTCTGGTAGTTATATAGCTGGCACTAATGGTACATCAAATGGACTCGTACCGATGTTAAGGGTGTTCAATAATACTGCACGATACGTTGATCAGGGTGGAAATAAGGTAATAACTGCTGAGATTACATATACATTGTATGTCTTTACCCACTCTATTTGTCGCTTTCTTTGTTTATAGCGTCCGGGGGCGTTTGCTATATATATTGAACCATGGCATGCAGATATTTTTGGATTCCTGGATTTGAGAAAGAACCACGGTAAAGAAGAACAGGTTGGTGATAAGATAGTTATTTCCTTTTTAGTTTCACTAACTTCACTTCCTCTTTTTTTGTGTTTTCATTCTTCCCTCTCTCCTTCAGAGAGCTCGTGATCTGTTCTACGCGCTATGGATTCCCGACTTGTTCATGAAAAGAGTTGAAGCAAACCAAGATTGGAGTTTGATGTGCCCTGATGAGTGTCCTGGACTCCATGATTGCTGGGGTGAAGAGTTCGAGAAGCTATATGAATCGTTAGTTATTGTAATTATGCTATCATAGTTCCAATAATTACAAATGGCTGCTGACTAGATATGAGGAAAAAGGAAAATATCGAGCACAAGTAAAAGCACAGAAGCTCTGGTTTGCCATTTTGGATGCTCAGACTGAAACTGGGACACCTTATATGCTGTATAAAGATGCATGTAACAAGAAGAGCAACCAACAGGTATCCCAATAACTCACTGTGTACTATATTCTGTTGTTATATTTCTTTAGAATCTCGGTACCATTAAATGCAGTAATCTGTGTACAGAGATAGTTGAATACACTAGTAAAGATGAAGTAAGGACCCCGCCCACCCTTTACAACTGCATGTACTTAATGTTTTCATGTTAGGTGGCTGTGTGTAATTTAGCGTCGATTGCTTTACCACGGTTTGTTACTGCAGAAAAGACTTTTGACTTCAAGAAGTTGTTTGAAGTGACAAAGGTATAGATATTATTCGTTATGACTCACTATGATTCATTATGACTCATGACAACAATGTATTATGTAATAAATCATCTCTCTGCTGCAGGTCATTACCAGGAACCTCGATCGTATTATTGACATCAATTATTACCCAGTACCTGAGGCTGAGCGCTCTAACAAACGTCATCGTCCGATTGGTATAGGGGTACAAGGGTTAGCTGATGCATTCATACTCATGAGGTTCCCCTTTGAGAGCGAAGAAGCACAAACACTTAACAGACAAATATTCGAGACTATATACTACGGAGCACTGACATCATCATGTGAGATAGCTCAAGAGAAGGGTCCTTATGAGACGTATCAAGGATCACCAGTTAGCGAGGGGGTCAGTGATATATTTAGTAATAATAATTATGGTATAATCATGTGATTGTCATGTGATAGATCCTTCAATACGACATGTGGGATGTCACACCCACGGATTTATGGGACTGGGCCAGCTTAAAGGAGGACATTGCAAAGTAACTGAATTAATATATCAATATACAATACTATCCACTATTATGCATATATAGGCATGGAATCAGGAACAGTCTGTTGTTGGCTCCAATGCCAACAGCGTCTACAGCACAAATACTAGGGAACAACGAATCCATTGAGCCCTATACTAGTAATGTATACAGCAGAAGAGTATTGTCGGGCGAGTTTCAGGTATTAATACAAGAAGACCATACATGTATCGTATACTGATGTATTGTGTATCTATAGATTGTAAACTCACATCTCATGAAGGATTTGACTGACAGAGGATTGTGGAACGAAGCCATGAGAAATAAATTAATAGCTCACAATGGATCAGTACAGGTCTGTTTGTGTTACAGTTTTGATCATGTGATTGGATCATGTATTATAATGTGGGTGTGGTGTCTATTGTAGAATATTGATGAGATCCCTGACAATCTGAAGTTGCTTTACAAGACAGTGTGGGAGATATCACAGAAGACCTTGATCAACATGGCCGCTGATCGTGGAGCATATATTGATCAGAGTCAATCATTTAACGTCCATATGATTGACACAAGCATTAAGAAAATGTCATCAATGCACTTTTATGCATGGAGAAAGGTATTTTAATAACATTTTGATACATGTATTATTTATTCACAACTTCCTACGTACGTACATAGGGCCTGAAAACAGGAATGTATTACTTGCGTACCCGTCCTGCGGCTAATGCCATTCAGTTCACTGTTGATCAGAAACTACTTCAAGAATCGGGGAACAAGGAGAACACTGCTGGTAGTAATGCCTCAACGCCAACCAAAGGAAAGAAGACAGCTGCAGAGATTGAGCGGGAGAAGTTGGCAATGGAGTGTTCCATTAAGAACAGAGAGGCGTGTTTGATGTGCAGCTCATAATTTAATATACTAAACATTCGCTATATACTAGAAACTTTGATAGATTTTAAAGTTTGATAGCTTTTAATTTTTATCTATAAATTGTATACAATTATATATTGTTTGATTGGTATGGAACTGCCCTGGTTTATTTGCAGTTACATAGATCTAGTCTATGGCCAAACCCTATGTGTGGGAGGGATTGGCTAGGCAAGATAGACTAGCCGGCTAACCTTCCCACTCTGAATTGGTCTTAACTATAATTACATGGTCTATAAATTGTACATGATGCTGCTTGCCTTGACCTCTCAATGTGTTAGCTTCATTATAAGCTAATATTGGCATGTTTAGTGCTGTATAGAATCTACCGACATGCAATGGATAATAATTTGTTGAGATTATTGGCAGAAAGTCAGTAAATTGACTAATTATTGTCATGAGCATTTTGTATTATGTTTGGCAAGCTCAGAACACTGTTACCATTGTTGTTGATGGACATTTATCCAATCCATTTGTACCTTTAGCTGTTGGGATTCCAAGTATCTATGCTCAATCTCAATTTGTCAGTCAATTCATTATACATCTATACCTATTGTATTCAGTATGTAGCTCAATTTGTCTTCATTATATATGTATGTGTATGTCAGTTTACAATAGCATTGAACAGTTGAAGCATGTAGTGTATATGGTGTGGACCATTGTTAATCTTTTTTTTTTTGTTTTTTTGAGAAAAAAATATCAGTATACGTATGCTACAAAATATTATACTAATACTAGGCAACTAGTGTAAGTTATTATTGAATGTTTGTTCAGTATTTGTTATTAGGTTAAGTACACTGCATCCATGCTTTGGCTTGCTATTGTCATTTTTCATTGCGAGCATAAAACTGGTAAGCTGCCCTGAGTCCAGACACCAGAGCTCCTTGTATCCATCCATTGCTAGTGGAGAGGGCCTCTCCACAGAAGTACAGGCGCTGATGAGGGTAGTAGAGAATCCTTTGTGCCAAATATTCTTCAGGCTTCGGGAAACAGAATGCACCTTGAGCAGACGGCTCATTGTACCAGGGCTGGATAGCTCCTACCTCGAAGTTATCGTAAATTTCCGGATGAATCAACGACACTTCTTCAACTGCTTCAGCAATCGCATCCTGAGGCCTTTGAGATCCAAACAAGAGAGCTTCTTGTTTCCAAGTATACAGCATCAGGACACCTCGCTCTTCCTGTGGGGTCTCGAAGTTTTCATTGCTGGGGTAATGGAGCTGACCAATTGGCATGTTGGTTTTAGTAAACCCCCCGTTGATGCCTTCTTTTTGCCAGAATTGTGTTTTGCACTGCAACATTATCTTAGTGGAAGGACTGTATGTGATGTTTTCGATTGCCTTGTGCAGTGTGTGTGGTAGAGCAGGTTTGAATACCATTTGACGTATAATGTTCATTGGTAGTGTTATTATAACACAGTCACCTTTGAACTCTTGCTTCTTCTTGGTTGCTTGGTTAAAGCACACAACAGTAACTTGGCTGGTTTCGTAATGTATCTCACGTGCTTGCATCCCAAATGTGATATTTTTTGTCAAATCGACCTTTTTGTTCCAGCCTTTCTTGTTCTTCTTGGCGAACGCATTAGGAAGCATTTGCATACCCTCTTCAAATGTATGCATCGGGTCTATCCACCACTGGCCAAGCTCATCCCTTAGCCAGTCGACCAAGCTCACATCGAGATTCAACGTATAGATTATCACCTTGAATCCTGTCACGGCATCAATGGGCCATGGTAGAAGATGCTTCAAGCTTCCAAGCTCTTTCATGTCACCCTTCTCGAAATTGTCTTCCTTTTTCAACTTTAATATGACTTCTTCGAATGTGGAACGGAGCAGGTCACTGATTGAGAAAGTGCCCCACTTCTTCACCCAAGGTCTCCAGGAGTTGTCAGGATCTTTCCTTAGCAGCTCATAAAGCTGATCACGAATTGGCTTCACAGTGAGATCCCAATAATCAACTGTAAGGAATAAGGTATATATATAATAAAGCACATTTTAATACACATTGCTGGAAAAAGCGACACGCGACTGACCAATGTTATCAAGCTTTTCTCCTTCGAAAACATCAGAGTCTTCAGCCTCAGCAGCATCAATCGTCTTCCTCCACAATGGCCAATATTTTTTACAGTAAAAAGCAGACTTGTCATCCCAATCTGAATATAAAGAAAACCAACAAAAAAAATCAATTTAATATTTCAATTGAATTAAAACTTTCTTTTACCTTTATTTTTAATGGGAGCATCTCCATAGAATGAGTAGAATCCTTCCGGACTCGAATTGATGAAAGTCTTCAAAGGTAAATTGAATTTCTGTGCATAGAAATCGGTCATGAAATGCGCAGGTCCCTCCCAATCAGGAGTACCTGTTCCAGGAAGCCTCATTGCACCAGCTGTATGTTTAGGAGCAGAGGGTAACTATAGTAACAATAATATAAATGTAACTATATATTTACCATCAGCCCACAATCCAGGAAAAAATTTATCATCGCTGAAAGTCTTAATCCTTCCTCCAACACGGTGTTGCAGCTCCAGTATATGCACATTGTGTCCAACCTGTGCTAACTCATACCCTGCGACAAGCCCCGACATCCCAGCACCGATAATAAGAACATCCTTTGGTTTCGATGTCTTGGTTTCCTTGAATTCATCAGGGGATGATGACTGCACTTCATATTTTTGGTAAGCATAGTTCAACCCATAGTTACTGATGTCAAACAGAAACGGCTTCAGATTATCATCTTCTTGTATAGGATCACCATTTTTGTACTTCTTGTCTGGTACATCTAATCCCTCTACCTCTCCATTGAACCAATCCGGTTCATGATCTAGTTGGGACGACATGCTTGTTAAAGCTGCTGTGTTTGTGACTCACTAGCTCACTGTACTGTATGATCAATCGGCGATCAACTGTGGTAATATACCCGACGGTATAATCATTTTATTATTGGTGTACATCATAATTGGTTTTAGGCGGAAACAAGTCATTGTTGAATTAATCTTTTGTTACCTTGTGTGCCAAAATCATATACCGATGCATGAAAACAGTATAATTATACACAAATCCTGCTGTTAGTATACATATAATTTATTATACATTAGAATCTGACATACGAATGCATGTAAACCATATTTAATAACATAATTTTTTTTCAAAAATCTTCAACATAGTATTAATTCATAGCTTTCAAACACCAGGATGGCAATTACACACTCTATAGAAACACACAATTATTAATTTCTTTCAAACAACGTGCTGTCTGAAAAATGCATATAATTATAAGACAACTATTGTTCTGAAAAGAACGGGTTATCAAAGAATCAACTCGAATTTACAAACAAATAAGTATAAAACGAAACACAAAATGTACAGCTATAGAATAGCTATAGACATGCATGTATGTATATATGCTTGAATACAAGCAAGCCAGTCATATGATTACTGAAGCACAGTTGGATTGCATGCCGGGCTGTTCATTGACACAGCACTAGAGCAATATACACTATACGCTACAATACAATACGAATGGTCACAACAGAATATGTAATAGTACAACTGTACATATATCAAATGTATATAAGCACTGTTGTAGACAGTTTAAAGTACTACACCTTTTACAAGTAATATTTGTACTTGATATGTATCTAATTAATTAAACATCCATTAAGAACATGCTGTCTTACGATAACTTACGACCAAACAAGTCAACATACTAATTATACATCCATTACAATCACAATAGATACAAAAGTGATGGTTCTGTAAAGAACAGGCTATCAAAAGAATCATTTACAATCAAACACTATACAGTGTATATCATATCTGCTGGCCTCTCAATGTTTCAACAGCTGGTTGCATGATGCATGCATGCTGCCTTCCCACTTTAGTTATATTGCATGTCAAATTGGTTGATGTTTCTTTTGGAAATAACAATGTGATACAGTGGTTTAATAATATCAAAACAGTAATCCAATTACTTATATTCGATTTGGCCAATTTAAAGTATGATCATTAAATTCAGCATGTGTTCTTATAATAATAAAAAAAGCATTATCATTGTTTTATGTCAATAAATAAATATAAAAAAAACTGTCCTACAAAAAAGCTCTATAAAATTAATAAGTACATGTACAATAAATACAAAATGACCATAATAAACGTAAAAAGTGTCTTTTAAAATCGTCTTACAAAATAGTGTAATATACTATACTATAGAGGAGGTTCAAAACTTGTTCCATTTCAGTGACCCATACAGTGAACGTTACAGTGAGACAAGGCCACCATTATCAGACCAGCAAGTGTGATAAGAAAGCCAGTAAAATATAACCCAATGTTCTTCCATCCCTACAGTAGTTTTATTAGAGTATACATCACTGATCATAATGGACCAATCAAATTGCACTATTCGAGATATTGATTATTTTACTTTAAGAAAATTCCATGACAACTTAGGAATCTCTCCTTGGAAAATATTGTGAAACGCTTATGGTAGTTTACTTAAAGGGTAACTGAGGTTTAAAACTAATGTTGGCTAAAATGAAAGTGCTTATGTATAGAAGCATTGCTATGTAAAAATTATTGCTCAAAGATTATT
>JAYJLX010021554.1:0-17250 GCA_036873525.1 Chalinula nematifera | reverse complement strand
AACCCCGCCACACCCCATTGCAAAACCCTAAAATCCGGTAAAAATGCACAGACCACCAGCAGCCATTGCTACTCGCTTCGCTTGTTTTGGGCCCACCTCCCACCCCATCCTCCCCATTTTCAGCTAATGCTGAAAATCCCTATCAGTTGGAGTATATCTCCAAAAGTAAGGGTGTGGCCAAACGTAAAACTACGTCAATGATGAATAAAAAATTGATCCAAATAGTCTACATCCATAGATTTGGTGAGTGGAAACCCATTTTGTGAATGCCTCACACACGCGTTTCTGGTACGTTAACTGCATGTGATGAAAACATTTTTAAAGGGATTTCACTGTAGTGGCGATTCACTCATAAATTAGCCACCATCTTCAATATTGCAGGTGCAGAACCATGGTGACTTGACTCTACTTCAAGCTCAAGGTGTAATCCCTTAATTGATAGCCATACATTGATCCAGTGAGTCTGAGTGAGAACACAATGTATATAGCTGAACATACTGAGCATGATCCTGAATTATAAGCGATGGTGTAATCTTCAAACATGCAATGAACAATGCATAGCTCTATCAATGCTTCAATGACATGCAACACCTAGCATGCACTGACTGCATTTTTTTTTCAACTGCTCAGTGTGACATGACTGCATTTCTTCGGCCTGGCGATCTGCCAGAAAGAGCACAGCTATGCTGGGTGCTTCGTAAGGGCGTGCCTAATCATTTTAAATGGTTTTTCTGTTAGTTTTCAAAGCACGCAATCAAGTCACATCATCAAACACCTAATTACCACTTACGGACTGTATGATCATAGGTAAATACGTGCATATTTGTGAGGAAATATAAGTATGTAATGTCATTTGTGTTTATAATGTTAAATGGTTTTTCTGTTAGTTTTCAAGGCACGCAATCAAGTCCCATGCATCATCAAACACCTAATTACCACTTTCGAACTGTATGATCATAGGTAAATACATGCATATTTGTGGTTCCATACTTTATAATGATAATGTTTTGTTTTCTATAGGTGTTGTTTCATTTAAGGATACAGTCTGAAGAATTTATGATTACCTTCCTTTTGTAAATGTTATAATGTTATTTATGTAATGTTAACAGTTAGTATGATAATATGTTTCGATTTGAAAAAAATTCTCAATGTTTGATTAATTAAATTTCATTGTAATGTGCGGCTTACTACGCTACGTTGGGTGTCAATGAGATTGGTCATATAGTTATAAAGGCATTTCAAATGTGAACTGAATACAGATCAGGTGTGTTTATCAAGTAATTTCTTAGTTAAGCTAAGGTAATTTCAAGGTAAAATGATATTTCTAGCATCACAGTGACATACTCTATCAGATGGATATAAAAATTAGCTCCTCCCACAAATACGAAGCATGTTTAATTAGGAATATCTCTTGAATCGCTAACCGTATTGAAAATGTAATTTCATTTCTGTGTTTGGTGTTGAAAGTTGCATTGAATGCCATATCTCGTCAAACCACAATGTTTTCACTTTCACTTTCAGGTTCCCACGGCTCATATTGCCAATCCATTTAGTTTAAGTTATAGACCTTGCTATGTAGATTCCAAATAATTATATTTAAATTTGGGTGTATTATTGTGAAAATAAGGTAGTTTAAACAAAGCCGTCTTTAACGTTAATGGGGCGTTACCTACTGTATCATTAATTGCACGATAAAATAAATTGGATTTTTGAAATCCCTGTAAAAAGTTACATAAGATGGGTTTCATAATGTTGCAATAATAATGGTTCTCATTTTGGGGTATGGGGTAAGGTTTAGGAGGCATGAAGGTATGGATTGTTTTCATGCATAGTTGTTGCCATTCTTCATATAAAGGCAATGATGGGGCCTTCTTTATTTTAAATGTTACGTACTCTTTAACATTGACTCCTGGTCATATAGGTTTTAACAATAATTATAGTACTTATTAGCATTGTGAAAGCATACAATACCTTATTACGTTGCCTATAAAAATAATTATACATAAATCAGCAGAACAATTTTACATAGTCTGCCATAACCTTATGACAGGAGGACAATGTTAACGAATACTACGTAACGGCAATGATATGGGACTTTTTTTTTGTTCTTAATGCTATGTACGTCGCTCAATGTATGTACATTGAGCGGAAGTGGAGCACTTTTTGGCTTCCAGTAGGAAAAAATGTATGGTGATTCCTAGCAGCAAAACTCAAGAAAACGGCTATTTGGTGCCCTTTTATTTTTTAACAAATCTCACACGTACAGCTCCATTATGCCCCACAAACACAAACCATAAAGTGTATGATGTCAACTTTAGTGTAAAAATGTTGCCTTACAGTATACACGAAGGGGTCCAAAACTGTGGACAGCGGAAGTGGAGCACTTTTTGGCTTCCAGTAGGAAAAAAATGTATGGTGATTCCTAGCAGCAAAACTTAAGAAAATGGCTATTTGGTGCCCTTTTATTTTTTAACCTACACTTTTAAAACTTATACTCAACACAATGTAAGGGCTTATCATCACGTTGCTGCTTTCATAGCAGTAAAACTTGATACAAACAAAAGAAACTAAAGCCTCGAAATGGAACCATTTCTGGAAACTAGGGTACCTTTATTTTTGGCACGAATTTTTCGCCGACGAAGTACAGCCATAAAACTTGGCAGAGGCTATTCTAGAGGGTTAATACTCGGGGTACAGCAAATAACAGGAAAAGCAGACAGAATATATAACTGTACTGCAGCATCGAAATAGTGGTAAAAACGCCCATTTTCTATACATACAAACTCCATGATAACTGCATCATTATTTTAGTTCTTAAACTCTTATCAACAGATACCCAACCTTTCATAAACATCCTAAATAAATCTCGATCCTTTGTCTAGTACGACTAACAAGGACAGCTTGAGTTCGTGAAGGTACCTCTCGCATAAAAATCCATAAATTCAAACTTCATTTTTGGCACAGATTTGTCCCCGACTTCTCAGGACCCTGGTGTTTGGTTGATACACAGTAGATGTCCTCCTGGAGATTGCTGTGTATAACTCACGAGGACGAGGTCTTGTTATTTTTTAAGTTTTAGGTGTATAAAATTATAGATAATTTATGAATTACAGGATAACCTCGATTATCTGAACCTCGGTTATCCAGAACCTCGATTATCCGGACTTCTCAAAGCCTTGAAAAAATTTTATAACCACTGGTTTATTAGGAATTATTAAAAATTATTAATGGTAAAATTGCTGACCAAGCAAAAAAAGATGATAGCAAAGTCACGAGGCGCAGTATTTTAGCTTCTTATAGCCTTTTTATTGTAGACAAATCTACTTGCTGTGGCTCAAAACTATATTTGTAAGTTGTGCATGTGGTGTTTTTGTTATAATTGAGGACATTTCTATTATCCGGACTTTTTTGTTATTTGAATAGTTTTTGAACACATTGAGACCAAAGGGGTTCAGATAATCGAGGTTGCACTGTACCTCGAAAACCACCAACACGTGTTTTCCCGCCGCTGCTGCGAATCACTGTAACAATATTCATTGGATTGTAATACTGCCTTATATATATATATATATATATATTTATACCATGATGAAGCCATTCTTCAAAGCAAAATGCTGGGGTATATATCTCATATACTTCCCTAGGGAAGTATATAACACTTTGATGTTTCATATACTTTTTGGCACTTACAATGGCTAAACAAACTATGAACTCATTAAAAACTTGGACTCAGAAAGCAGATGTAAAACATTGAAGTAAAATCCCAATAACCGGAGTTTGAAGAATGGCAACACATGGAATAAATCTAATATACCACCGCTGGGTATATTGGTTATATACTGCCCTTGCCCTCGGGCTCGGGCAGTATATAACCAATATACCCAAACAGGGTGGTATATCATATACATATATTATAAATTATGTAGTATGGCTGTATGAAATTATAGACCTGAGGTTGAAGTTAGAAGCATGCTACACATCAAATAAATTTATTATACCAACCCCACTCCAGGAGGTGTACTGTACATCACATTTATACTTACCGAGGCTGAGGGTATAAGGGTCTGGTACATTGCATGTATCAATTTTGTTATGGCAGAAAATTGACATGACCAATCAAAATCGTTTATTCGTATGATGCAATGCTTATTTAATGTTTAACTTCGTGCTTCCCATTGCGTATTCTGACGCTTTTCTTAACTTTTGCTGACTTTGCAAGAACAAAGTCAATACATGCAATGTACCAGACCCTTCCTCAGCCGTCCATCCAAATGACAGTGGGTAAAGGAAGGGTCTGGCTAGCGAGACTATAATGTGGGAGGGTCTGGCTAGCAAGCTAGCTAAAGGGTCTGGCTAGCGAGACTACAATGTGGGAGGGTCTGGCAGCATGGACACTGTTATCACTGTTGCTTGTAGCTACAAGCAAGCTGAACTTTTAGCAATAATCATAGTGAGTAGAAAATCAAACATAAGGAAATGTTAATTAGAAAACAGTTATGTTTTATTTTACTTTTTTTTTTGGTGCATGTTTCCATGGTTTATATCCCCTATAATTGACCGGCTATGTACTGCTTCAACTGATAATAGCATCACATGTTATAGCCATTCGATTGTATGCATACTTCATTCATGCAGTGACTAACTGTTTTCAAGTACCGTAAACATAGAAATTTGTAACCAATAAAAAATGCTGTCCTTTTCGACCTTCCTTGAAAAGGTCGAAAATAATTATTAGTTTTAAACCAGTATACGCGTGTTATATTGTAACCATGCCCATGGGTCGAAAATTAACTTTTCGCTACTCACGGACTGAAAGTTGAAAATTTTTTCAGGTTTTAAGTTTCTATGTTTGTGGTAGTCAGTTTAAAAGTATAGTACACTGTACTTAATATAATTATTATCATTCATACAACTGTTTATGCACATCTACAGGCAGAAGATTCTATGGATGCCCTAACTTTACACTTGAATCCGTGGGCTGTGACTTTTTTCTATGGGAAGATGAAGTGTCACCTAGAACTGCACCAGGCTGGAACCAATCACAAACTTCATATCGATTGCCACTTAAACCGGGTAAGACGGAGTTGCATGAATAGTTACATAATCCCTCCAAAGCAAATTGCTTATGAGTGCATGCAAGCATTCCCTTGTAATTATGTCTAAAGCATAATTGTACTGCTGTGGAATTTATTTTTGTTGATACTATAAGTAGCCATTACTCAGCTCAGTTTATGAATACCATGTACATGTACATCTTACATATTTTATTCAACGTTGTGGAAACTGAAGCTTTGCTAACAGTCATTTGTCCTTTTTTACTACTAGCTATAGTCAGTCATGTGTCCTTTTTGACTTGTACAGTATCGGAAAAGGCAAATCTATAATACTGTGCATGTAGTTTGTTAAAACATGCATACATTATGGTATATACATGTATTAATTATTGATCACGTTAACATGGATTTTTAATTAACGGAATCAATAATAAAGTGTATTGTATATAGCAAATGAAATAATAGTTGTTACACTACTTTCTCAGCAGTGGATGAGTAAATTCGGTGAATACGATGGTTCTTCTACGTTTGTAATGGCTTGGAGTTGTCGAAGTTGTCCGCATCAGGACCATTAACTGATACGAACATTAACGATTTCACAGTACTAACCTTGAAGTTATTGCCTAAACTTGGTTCTGATTCGATTTTTTTGTGAAAATCCTCTCTCGCAAGGTACGGAAGGCATAGGTAAAACAATAATGAACTTTAACGAATTGGAAATGACCGGAAAGGAACTTGTATTCTTTGCAATTATCTCTTTTGACATCTCTTTAAATGAAAGACCTCTTTAAATGTCATACACCAACCGCTTAAAAATCGGCCTCTCTCTTTGAAATTCTGAAGCAACTATCATTGCTTCAAACTCCATTCCTTGAATGAGCTTTCTTTCACCAAAGTATCTGGTTTGTATCTTCACATTATCATTTCCAAATCCTCGTAGTTGTGTAGCCTTCGAAGGGTAAGCAATGGAGTCAAATATGTTAAAGGAAGACCATATTGGTAATTCTGGGAATCTTTCCTCAATATTGCATACAACTGCTTCAGCGAACAAACGAATACTAATAGAGGATTCCTGTTCATCAGTTGGTTTTATGATGAGTTCATGGTCTTCAAACATTAAGGGTTTTTTTTAAGTGATCAAGCATTCCAAGTAAGTGCTCACCTCCAAGACTATCGTCAGGACTCAAGTAAGTCTCTTTGACATCAGAAATGGTGGCTGCTACAGCACTTTCTACTTCAGAGAAATCGAGGTGGAAAAAACGACTAAGGTAAGCAAGAGCACTCAAGATATCACACAGGAAATGGGAGAATACTATGAATTTATAGGATCGTATTGAGTTATATAACCCCTTGGCTACAGAATCATCCTCCCCGAGCATACTCAGTGTTGAAAGAAGTGACGGAAAACGTTTCTGCACACCTTCCATGGCCCTATGCATTGTAAGCCAGCGAATAGAATGAATTTGCTGAAGATGTACCTCTGGGTCATATAATATACTTCCATCATACTTTTCAGAACTGAATAATTGTTTGCACTGGTGTGAAAGTAGTTATAGAGCCCTCTAAGTGTAGAATGATGTTTATGACAGTAAGGAACAGTTGATGCGGCATGTCACTAGCAAGTGCAAGCTTATGAGCAACGCAATGCATCGACAACATGAATGGATTTAATTTTTTCAGCTGAGCTCCTACACCATTGTTCTTGCCAACCGTGACGCTTGCCCCATCAATTCCTAGGCCAGCAAGTTTTGAATATCCAATGTCCTTGGTATCTAGAAAATGGACCATGGCGTCTTTTGTTGTGTTCCTGGTTGTTCCAACGACTCTACAAAAACTCCTTTTTCTTTCTTTTCTCTTCCTCTGACTAAAAAAGCAGTACTGAAGTGATGGATACACGCCATCGGTAGAAAAAACCTTCCTTTAAACCCGCATACCCGTGTTTGCAGCCAACACTTTGTCGATGCCAACGGCCGCTTGCTGAGACCAGATGAGGTACCGTCTTTGAATTTGCCAAGAAGTAGTACAGGTCAGAAAAGTAGAAAACCTCCGAAAAACAGGAGTTCCTTGGTCAGAGCTAAGCCTCAGTCCAGTAACGATTCTCATCTTGAAGATGAAGTATTGCCGGCTGCCCCCACTCCTGTGACACTCGTAGATGCCACGGTGCAGACAGAAAAGATCTTGGGAAAGGTGCATTCAGTTGAGGAAACTGCCTTCCAAAGTAGGGTTAATGAGCTAGAGATGGAGATAAAGGAATTAGAAAGAGAGAAAAGCAAGCAGAGATTTCGCATCACAAATATAAAGGATGATGATGATCAGATCCTTTATTACACTGGATTTAAGTCTTATGATGTGTTTGAGGCTTTTTTTAACTATCTTGGACCAGCGGTTAATTCCCTGTGTTATTCATCGAATACATCATCAATAGTGAAAACGCATAGACGGCCATCGATCATTACCTCCCATTGAAGAATGCTTTTTAACACTTGTTAGGTTAAGAGCAGGACTAACTGAACAAGATATCGCGTATCGATTCAGTCTATCTCAGTCGACTGTTTCACGGATCATCATAACATGGGTCAATTTTATGTACTTGGAATTGAAGAATATACCATTATGGGCTCCCCGAGGACTTGTCCAGGCGAACATGCATAAATCGTTCAGGGAGAAATACCCAAGAACCCGGGTCATAATTGATGCCACTGAGATATATGTCGATCAGCCAAGGTTACCTGATATTCAACAGATGACTTTTTCGAACTATAAAAATAGCAATACATTTAAAGCCTTGATAGGTATTTCACCAGATGGTGTGATCACTTTCGTGTCCTCTCTTTTTCCTGGGTCAATATCAAACAAAGAAGTAACAAAGCAGAGTGGTCTTGTTGGCTTACTTGAAATTGGTGACTCTGTGATGGCTGATAGAGGGTTCGACATAGAAGATGAGCTAATTTTAAGAGGTGTCACTCTGAATATTCCTCTTTTTTTTAAGAGGCAAGAACCAGTTTTCTGAAGAGGAACTTGTAGCCACACGTCGCATTGCTTCACTCAGGATACATGTTGAAAGGGTAATGGAGCGAATTAAGAACTATCACATATTCGACAAATCGTTGCCTGTGCAGTTAACAGATATTGCTGACAGATTATTTTTTGTGTGTTGTGTGTTGAGTAATTTTCATGAACAATTGTGTACGTGAACCATTGTGTACAAACCATTGTGTACGAATTGTTTTATTATCAGTTAAGCTGAGGAATAATGATAATGGCTGCTGCATGATGTACAGTAAAAATGTGAATGCATGTATATAGTGACATCAATAAAAATAACTAGGTTTATATTTTTGATCAACTAGTTCAGGAAGCATGTGGTCAAAATGATACTCGTCGAGCTTGGAGCAAATGTTCTGAATCCATTGGTTATCGGGATATATTCGTTCCACACCCAGATCTTTTACCGTGTAAACACACAAGTCACACCAATTACAAAGGTCTGAAGCAACATAGAGCTGTAGCTGTACCTGATGGTAGTACGCATGGTTTCTTTTCAAAGATAGTTTACTGTCAACCATAGCGCAACAAAATTCAGCTTCTTTACAGGCATCTTCAAGCAGCATGCCTGCTTCCCTGTATGGGCATTTAAACTCAGCTATACCCTTTGAGTCTAGCACAGAAGGATCAATGACCCATGTATCTGGTGAGGCGCCTAGCCAAGACTTTTCCATGTGTACAATGAAACCTGACTCTGATGCTGTTAAGCCAGCATGCCCAATGGATTTCATATGTTCTACATACTTACATCGAGCATTTGACTCATTGTCTTTGCCCCAGGCAATTGGCTTTGGCAAGTACATCATGGGCTTTGGATATAAGCAAAAGCGAAGCAATGCACCTGTTTTTTCCTTCTGAATAATTATCCTACCACACTTCGACCCAGTGATGCATACACGACGAGCTTCAAACCATTTAGCACATACACTTTGAGATCTGGTATCTCTTTCCAGCTGCTCTCTCTCATCTGGTGTCAGGTATATAGATTTCAAGACTTCTTCACTAGTTGTTTTTTCAGCCATCAGCTCAGTAAATGTGACATCATCGGCAGTGTTACTAGTGCTGTTTTCACCATCGTTGATGTTAGGTGGAGTGTTATCTGAGTTGCCACTATCAGCGTAGCTGCAGTAGGAATGATCATGCTGTATAGTAGGAACAAAAGGAATTAGAATATTTAATAAGGCACTTGGCTGATTGAGACACAGAAGATTACACCTAAAGCCCCTCTAGTCTTTTTGAAACATCTATATCCCTAAGTGAAATTGGGCGAGGGTCAAAAACTACTCCGCCGGAAGATCTATGAGATTTTTCAGGGGTTAGCTCTCTTCGATGTGACCCTAGCTTATCAACTGGAATAATTTCCACATGTCTAGGGCGAGGTCTATTCCATTGCTGAAGCATATCTGTGCAGGTACAATACTCGGGTAAACTCTTATTACGATTAAAATCAACTAGAGCATATGCTAGCGCAGCTATGTGCTTGCAACTACCCCTCGGGCCTTTTCCTGCTGGACAGCCACACTCTGCATGGACAATCTCTGTGTCCTCGGTTAACTTAATGGCAACTTTTAAAAAGTGAACTCGGTCTTTTCGCATTTCAGGGAGACATTTACTCTTAATATAAACCATGTTATCCTGCACATCAGTGCACAGGATATTCTGTACATGCCACATAAGAACAAATTCTCAGCTGACTTATTTATTGATTTCAGATCGCCTGCTACCTTTCCATCGCTGACATCTTGTGACAAAATATGCCACTATGTGGGTCATACCAAAATCAATCTGCAAGAAACAAGCTGCTGTGCGAATGTCTTCCCAGCCATTTTCTGGGAACTCAATCGGCTTTTCCTCTGACGAAACACAAGTACCGTTAGAACTACAGGGCCAAGACTCATCTAATCTATCGTCTTTGTCTTTCCCATGAATCAAATACGCTTTCACTCTAAAATGGAGGGAAGAAAATCCCTGATATCACTGCCCGGCAAACACTATCAATGATTATACCTGGCAATCAAATTTGCTTTTTTCCCTCCTTTTGATTTCCCTATTGTATCCAGGATATGCTTAAGTTCGGCTACTTTTAAATCATCAGGATTTCTCCCAGCAAGAACAGCCTGTATTTTAATTCTATTCTCCATCGCTACAACGCACTGCAGATGCAATGAACAGTCAGCTACAAGACTGCTGCAACTCTCATGCAATAGCCCCCGGACCGTAAAAGTTTTATTCTAATATAACGAAACTATTAAAAAATGAATAAGTGCCATTGGGAGTTGTGGGGTTTTTTCCTACTCACAATTATTAAAACACAGAGTACAATTATTTACACGTGTAATATTTTGAGTGCACGCGTTTACTAGTTCAACAGTTAACAAACAAATAGTGACCAAGTGAATAACTAACTGATCAATGACCGACTTCCAACAGCAAAAGTATATAGACTATATATACACAAAACTGAATTACCATAAAACGATGTGGGACATCGAATACGATCAGAGCGACGGAGCAAGACACTCGAGCTCGATGGATTGATACAAGGAAAATCATTTACGATCGGTTCGTTTAGATACATGTTATATATCGTCATCCATGGGTTCTGCTGCGGATAGTTCCGTTGGATCGGAATAATTATGTTTCTGAATTATGATCAACATGTCTATGGGTGATAACTCCATTGGACAGAGGAATATGATACAATAAAGGTCCAGTACATTTCATGATAGACCCTGGAAGCCACTTCGGCTTTTTCGAATGGAAATTCTTAACTAGCACACTATCATTGACACTGAAAGTACATAATGGTTTAGACTTGTCATGGTGTTGCTTTTGTCGCTCTTGAGCTTGAATAACCTTCTTTTCAATTGTTGGGAAATATAGGTCTAATCAATTTCGAAGTCTTCTTCCCATTAATAACTCTGAAGGTGAGGAACCAGTGGATGAATGAGGTGGGATTCTGTACATACATGTGTAAATAAAAACTTCGACAATGTCTCTTGTATCAAGCCCTCTCCCTTCCTGCTTGAAAGAGCATGCTTGATGATTTGAACAGCCTTCTCGGCGAGTCCAGTCTCGGAGAGGTGATTACGTGGTGAATACTGTTTTCTTTCATAAACTGTTTAAATTCAGGAATGATGGACCATTGTCTGTTACGACCTTTTTTGGTAAACCATGAGTTGCAAATGTGTTGCGTAATCTCTGAATAGTTGCGGTAGAGGTGATGGTGTTCATGATGTAAACATCAATCCACTGTGAAAACGAATCTATAATTACCAAAAACATGAATGGTCCTGCAAAGTCTAGGTGGAGACGTAACCATGGTTGCTCGGGATACTCCCATGGGTGGAGTGGGGTTGGAGCTGGTCTGGACTCCTGACAAACAACACAATCGTTGACACAGAATTCAATATTCGAGTCTACTCCTGGCCACCAGACATACGATCGAGCTATTGACTTCATCTTACAGAAACCTTGATAACCAACATGGAGCTCTTTGATTATGGCCTGACGACATGGCTGAGGGACGATGACTCTAGAACCCAACAATAAACATCGAAAAGGCAACAAACAACTCTTTCCGACAGTGACGATAGGGTTTGAACTCTTCTGACCCTGGAAGGAATGAACCAGAGATCACCATCTGACAAATAACGGACAGTACTGTGTCTTTATCTGTACTCGATTCAATTAGAGTAGCATCTACCTGTGATTCTGACAAAACATCTAATTGATTAACCAACTCACCAGGTAAAGGGTTATCAATATTCTCGGTAGGCAGGGGAAGATGACTCAACCCGTTTGCATTGCTGATTTCCTTCCCTGGTCGATATCAGATGTTGTAACGGTAGGCTGAGAGGGTTAGTGCCCATCTCTGAACACGAGCAGAATTGAGAACTGGAATCCCCTTCTTATGATTAAAAAGGAATGATAGAGGTTTATGGTCTGACTGGATTGTAAATTGACGACCGTAGAGATAATAGTGGAACTTCTGTACACGAAATATAATGGCCAATGCCTCCCTCTCGATTTGAGCGTAACCTTGTTCTGGTTTGGTCAGACTACGAGAAGCATATGCCAAAAGACAATCAGCACCATCATGCAGGCATGGTGTGGGACAGAACTGCACCAATACCATAGGGTGAAGCATCACATGTCAGGATGAGAGGTTTTGACTCATCATAATGGACTAGGACAGAGTCTTGTAATGTGTTCTTTGCGGCTATAAAGGCGTCTTCTTGCTCATTTTGCCAATTCCACTTCTGTTGCTTCTGTAGTGGACGATACAACGGTGATAATGTTGCTGATAGATTTGGTAGGAGCTTTGTGTAATAGTAAGTCCCAAAAATTGAACGTAGCTCAATGATGTTTTGGGGGCAGGGTGCTTCTTGAATTGTTCGAACCTTCTCTTGGGTTGGGTGTAATCCTTCCCCATCTATGATGTGACCAAGATATTTCACTTTGTTTTGTAAAAATAGACTTTTGTCTTTATTCAGGCATAGATCTGACTGGTTTAAAATGGAGAGGACATGTTCCAAGTTCTTTAAGTGTTCACTAACGGGTGATCCTGTGACCAATATATCATCCAAATATACCGATACTCCTTTACATCCTTTTAGGAGGGTATCCATGCAGCATTGAAATACAGACGGTGCGGATGTTATTCCGAATGGTAAACGGTTGTAGCAAAATAATCCCTTGTGGGCGTTGATGGTGAGGTACTTTTTCGACGAATCAGACAACGGAATTTGTAGATAGGCCTTGACCAAATCAAGCTTGCTGAAGTATCGACCTCCAGACAACTGGGTGAATAGTTCTTCCACACGAGGAAGTGGGTACGACACTGTAGGAATTATTTGGTTAACAGTCATATTAAAATTGCCACACACTCTGATTTTGCCATCTCTTTTCACGACTGGTACTATGGGGGCAGCCCACCTGGAAAACTCAACAGGGGATAATATTCCCGCTGCTACCAACCTGTCGAACTCCTCTCCCACCTGCTTCTTTAGGGATAAGGATACAGGTCTGGCTTTATGAAATCTAGGAGAAGCATTAGGGTGAACCTCTAGGTCAACAGCTGCACCTTTTAGACAGCCAAGGTGACTACTAAACACATTAGGAAACTTTTGAAGGACCTCTTTTAATGCGCCAGGGGACTGATCAGGGGAGTGACTTACATGTAGGAGATTAGCCCAGTTTACCAAAGAGGTTAGGGCGTGTCCCTGTAACCACTAGAATAGATACAGTAACTCTCCCTTGAACTGATTGTACTGTACTGTATCTCTAAGGATACCTTTAATGGGTATGTTTTCTCCCATGTATGTCTGTAACGAAACTTCTGAGGGTATGATACATATAGGTAGAGTGTGAGACTGACAAAGTTAGGAGTACGTTTTTTCATTTATAACCAATAACGATGCGCCAGTGTCAATTTCCAGGGAATCAAATTTAGGGTAATCTCGACGACAGTGGATCGGAACGACTGGTAGTTAACAAACGAGAAATGGTATTAAACATGGAGTAGGCTGACGATGACGAGTAGTTCTGTTCTGTAATGATATTCGTATCCTCACTTTGGGATTGCTCAACATAATGACTTTGATTAGACGAACTTTTACTTGATCTACTGACCTTTGCGATATGGCCTTTCTTCTTACATAGTGTACATTCCCACTTCTTACAATGACAAATGGAGGCAAGGTGATTGCCACCACAACGATAACACACCGTTTTATTTGGCGGTGTATTCTGTTGGGAACCTCGGTGGTTGCTGGGTGTGGTGATACGAACATTCCGTCTCTCTGCACATTTACCATTGAACTAGGGTACCTGGAGCTGTTTGTGGATCGAGGAAGCAGAAGTTTCTGTACTATTTTCCGGTTTGAGGTCTATTGTTCCTTTCTCCGCAGCTTTCAATGCTTGGGCGATGTTTAAAGCTTTATCGAAAGTCAGATCCTTTTCTGATAGTAGCCTCTTTAGAATTCCAGGATGGTTTATACCACACACGAGACAATCACGTAGCATCTCTACCAAATCGGAAAAATTACAATGTTCTGCTAGATGACGGAGGGCAGCTACTTAAGTAGAAAGTTTCTTTTGTACTGCGGTTACGAGAGTTGAATTTGAATCTCTGGACGATGACGGACGGGCGAGGATCATGTGCTGTTTTGACGAGCTTTACCATCTCGGAGTACAACTTGGTAGTCAGCTTCTCTCCTGTCAAGTTTCGGATGAGAGGATACGTTTTGGAGCCACACACTGATAGAAAAATAGCACGTTTTGTTATCAGCAGCAGCAACATCGTTGGCAGTGAAATACTGGTCCAGCCTCTCTATGTAGATGGGCCATGACTCTTGTAATCCTCGTCGACACTGTAATATTTTGAGTGCACACGCTTACTAGTTTAACAGCTAGCAAACAAATAGTGATCAAGTGAATAACTAACTGATCAATAACCGACTTCCAAAAGCAAAAAGTATACAGACTATATATACACAATACAGTAATTTATAATTACATGAATCATAAATCACAAGTACTATAGATGTACATAATCAAGAGTATATTATAACACGTATGCATGCGCAAGACTGTACGTGCTATTTGCAATTAATTAAAAACGCATTTTCCCTGTTTTTTATACCAATTGTGACCGGCTCCGAGAACTGCATTGTACAACAATGCTTAATAGTAAATAGTGTGCTATAACCTAATTATCTGTTTGAATGTAACTTTTGTTTAATACCCTTATTTGGGTTGTATTCATTGTTTCACTTGTTGTGCTATTATTGCTGTATGTTCATGCTATATAAGGAATCATTTCTTTATCATTTAAAAAGCTATTTTTTACATACTATTGTTGAGCAAAGAATATTTGTTGAACCATTTGGAAGTTTAGTCTTTTACTGTCACACCAATTCATGTTTGTTTAAACGTGCAATCAAAACCTGGCCTGCAGTATAACATTGCAATGAAAAATGTAAAAAAGGTGACTGTTAAAAATAACCCAGCTGCTCTACCTTGTACCTATAACTAACCGGATTGTTACACAAATTTTTCAACCCTAAGACTAAGAGCCATGAAACCATCAGTCACAAGAACTGTGCTGTGAAGCCTGTGATACACTGTAGCTTCAAGAACTGAGCTGCGTATCTCGATGTGTTATTACTATCTGTGCAGGCTGTAATGTGCAATCTTGATGCCATACAATCCTAACTTTGCTTCCTTTGACGTCATGCATCTAGTGAATGGTAAGGTGTGTCATACTATTGATACATGTATGTAATGCCAGGCACTGATTGCAATCCTTTGATCAACATTATTACTTGACTGGCATACAAACAAACATATAATCACAACAATGTGCTGGATTTCTTGCAAAGGCTCGCCCCAATAACATAGTACATTAGTCTAGTAACTGAGTCAACATGATAATTATGTTTAATTTTTATAATACTGCGTGATTGTTTTATTTACTGTAGATAGCTCCAGTCAAACTAGGGAGAAACAAGAGCAGCAGAAACAGCATAAGCATAGTTCAACTGGTTAGTCAGGAAAGTGGTAGTGATTGTTTTTCCACATAGTTATAGCCTTATGCAGTGGTGGAGGCACCAGTCAGGTATGGGGGTATTTACCTGACCACTTTTCCATCGGTGATCCCAACAATTTTTTTTTCACATTTTAACTTATAAGAAGAAATCAACTATAAATGTACTTTATACCTGACCACCAACCATAATTGTACTATACCTGACCACTGACAATATGGTGGCTCCACCACTGCTTATGCCACCATTTAGTAGATATAAGGTAAACCTCCTGCATGAGTATTCATTGTGTACATGCCAACATAAGAATAGACGTTAGTAGTTGATAATATACTTTATATCATGACTAGTATGAATCAAGCAATTTGATTGGTCAATTGGAGGTGTATAAATCACTTATACACCTACCGGGGAGTCTGGGAGGTCAATAAGTTGGTTGCCATGGCCACGCCCATTTCATTTTATTCTTCTTCAAAGAAGCTAGAAGATTGAATTCTACTTGCTCTGTATGTTGCATAGACTACAATAAAAGAAAGTTTCATCTAGAATAGTCTTAGTTAGACCCTGGCGATACGTTTTGAAGTCATGGAAAGCGAAAGAAGAGATTAAACTACGCAAAAACTCGAGGTAAAGTTAAGAAAGATAAATGTTGGCCATGCACAAACAACTTTAGTCTTCGAGCGATGGGTTTTAAAGACAACAAAACATATCTACTGTGTAGTTAGGGCAGCTTAGGAAGCTACTAGTGAACAGAATGGTCCAGTATGCCGTGGCTAGTGCTCGACTTCAGTTAAGTGTAGTTGAAGTTTAACCTTGCGTTATCATTTTTTTTTTACTCACCTGTTTTCTGTGATGGCTTGTGCTTTCAGTCCAGCTATAATTGTTCAAACAGTATATAATACTAAGCCACTTAGAGACCCAAGCTTCGGTTATCGATCAAGTTGTACACATGAGATAACATTGTTATACACTAAGATCGCGGTAATTACTCGTTTATACACCTCAGGGCTACGCCCCTCGGTGTATAAACTACGTAATTACCTTGATCTTAGTGTATAACCTATACATACACTCTTTCTGCAGGAATGCATGTAGAATTTTTGTAAATTGTATCATATTTCATCAGTTGAATGCTGGCCTCAAATTAGTGCCTTTGCTCAAATAAACGGCTTGATTACAAAATCATGTGATCATTGCCCTTTATAGTATACATGTGAACCATGTAAAAGTGTGATACTGACGATTGAACTGGATGATACTGCATGAAGAGAATAAATGCTGTTGTTAAACAAATACCAGTCTCTAATTAAATGCCTTCATGGCTTTAACGGCCTCCATAAAAATATACGACAATGCTTTTAATCAATAAAGTATGGTTTTTATATACAGCTTGATTATACATTAAACAAAATTATTATTCAATTTTGTATACATGTAGGTAATATGCCGGAGGACGATCCTTATTTTATTAAAGCTATTGCTGAAGGTGGTGGCCATCTGAAGCCTGCTGTGGTAGTAATGCATGGTCCCCCAGGGGCTGGTAAGACTAGTGTTAAACAGTTATTACTAGGACGACCACCACTACCACCAAACCAACAGAA
>JAYJLX010021443.1:0-17250 GCA_036873525.1 Chalinula nematifera | reverse complement strand
TCACGTACCAAAAGAATGCAAGATTGCAAGACCGTTTCTCGACTAGTGTGGGGCTCGCTCAGGCTCGCCCCAATAATTCATTAAAATGTAGTTAACAGTTAATACACATCAGTTTAATAAAAGTGGAAATAGAATGAACATAAAAATGAATTAATAATTGAAATTACTTTAACGTTAAAAAAATTTTCATTTTATTTTTGCTGTTGTTTAGCATTGATTGGTCTGTTAACTAATTCAGCTGCTTCTGAAAGTGCAATCCTGTCGCGACTGATTTGATTCCAAGCTTGCAACAGCATAGTATTACTTGAGATACGTCTTGTTCGTTTCTTTCCTTGTCCAAAATCTTTGAATGCTTCTCCTGTTGTCAATTTGGTGATCAGTTCCTCAAAGTTTCCATCCATTGATGATGTTGATTCAATTGATGCTCCTGATAAGGCACGTGACTTCCTTCTTTTGAGAGTTTCCATTTTCCTTTGCTATAAATGAAAGAGGTTTATAATTAATGTCTATACGACACACATCACACATAATTGTACTTCTTCTTCTTTCTTCCTTTTACTCTCCTCTTCCTTCTTTTTACGCATGGACAATAACTGAACATGGGCCTCCTGTGTAATAATGATTAATACATGTATTGAATTAATGTCACTACAATGTGAAACCCAGAAATGTATAGTATGACATAAACACACTTGTGTGCAAGTTAACCAAACCCACTGCATGCACAGCTGATATGGCAACAGTACACACATTTAGTTGAAAAGTACACTTTATTTCTCGTGCTATACATCTAAAATTACTTATTTTTTGGTGGGCTTCATATAAATACTACAGACCAGCTACCAGTTTGGAGTTCATACTTGATGTTTTGTATGTTGATTGAATTACCTTAAGTCAACCTTAGTTTGCGTGTACTTAATTTAGCTTTTTTTTTTCTAGGACAACAGATTTGGCATAACTAATTTTAGCTTTTTAACTCATAACTCAATTTTTTTTAATAATAAAACGACATAATTCGCTTCACCAATATATAGTGTTAATCATTCATCAAATAGTCAAGATACTACTGATAGTTATCCCTCGCTCCGGCGAAGCCATAGTGAGGGATACAGTAATGGGTCTGTGAGTTCGTTCGTTCGTTAGCAGATTAAAACTAGTGGTAATTTTAATGCCCATGTACGCATGCTCAGTCCTTTGATCCAGCGACCAGCGTGTTTTCATGGCCCACGCCCAGCCTAATTGACTCGATCGACGACGGGGAAATTATGAATACTAGTACAATGATATGGGTGGCTTATACGCTTGGTTGTAGGCATCCTGTGCTATCCCTGGAGAGCAGAAGGTCTCTAGGTTCATGTTTATTCATATCTTCATCTACATCGTGTGGCAAATGTTAAGTACTCGAGTTTTTTTTTCTGTCAATCATCGATATGACCAGCTTTTGTATAAATCTGTATTGCGATTTCTGATATACAAGTTACATTTACTGTGTGATAAGAATAACAAGAGCAACGAATGCTGAAATTCAAATTGCTTCATAATGGTGTTTGTACTCGTGTTTGTAAGTTTGTTTAGTATGCTACGCTACTCACTTTGTGCGTGTGCTGAGTTTGTGACCACGCCTTCCTTGTTTAGTAATGTTTGTATTTTTAACCCTTTTCTTTACTACTTTTGACTTCTGGAAATGGAATGCACCATCATCTGGAGCCTTGCTTCTAGCTCCCCTTGTAGTGCCCACTGGAAGAAATTTGAGGCAATATCAATTAAGTTGATCTTAAAAAAAATCTCGGTGTTTAGTGTGCGAGGGATTTGCACTTTAGTGCACTAGTTTATTAAATTATTATCTTCATCTACATCTACATCGTGTGGCAAATGTAAGTACTTGAGTTTTTTTTTTCTGTCAATCATCGAAATGACCAGCTTTTGTATAAATCTGTATTGTGATTTCTGATATTGTGATCTCACCATTATTATTTAATATTAACTAGTTTTAATTATCCTTAATTTAATCAAGTAAATTAAACACGGCGACTATCAATTTTAGCATTTTGCAAGCTTGTTGTCAATTTCGCTAAATTTAGTTTGCGCAAATAAAGGTTGACTTAAGGTATGTGATTGTCCAGCTCTTTCATTGTAAACCAGGAGAGTAGATGTACTGAATGCTGATGTTATGTGTTGGAATCCATGCATGTACACAAATTACTGTAACTATTCAATACAATAACCTGTTTATTACATGTAATGGTTAAAACCACACAGTACAGCGCATGTATGTACATGCATAACATATTAAATATTTATAATACAATGCTTACGGCAAATGACTTTAGGAATGTATCAAACATGGAGAGAAATTTATCGGTTGTGAGCTCTTTTGATGCTGGGTCCTCTCCAAAATACACCATTGCTTTGTGTGACTGCTCCTGCATAACCTTCAACATGTGCTCAGTTTCTCTTATGGAAATAGCTGCATGAATGGAGAAGTCTTCAACAGCACTGATGTAATATTCACTTTCTTCTCCAGATGGATTCAATCGATAAAACTCCAGTTCCTATGAATACACAGACAGTATAGTAAATATTATAAATTTATAATACTATAATGGTATAGCACTAACTCCTTTAACTAAAGCAAGTTCGGTTTTAATTTTCGTGAAATCAGATCGGAGTTCCGCTAAACTGGAATAACAAAACCATGTAAGCAACAATCAAATGATATCAAATTGAGAAAAATTACTCTATTTTAGAAGCTTTTGCTACATTTGGTAAATCTGCTTCCAGAGTCAATACTTCAGGGAACTTAGTTTCAAGTGTTTGTACCAGGTAATGAAGTAGGTTCATATCATTTTCTGTTGTGGCTTTGGTGTCGACAAGCTTATTTAAACTTGATAATTTGAAACCTGAATGAACAGGAATGACACTTCAGTGCATTATTGTGTTTATATTGGACATACCATATGCATTGCCTCTCTGTCCTTTATTCATAAAATTGCCAAAGGCCAAGACAACTTCCAACATTCTCCTCAATTTGCTGCTCAACATTAACTCATTACAACTAGCAGTGATATCATCGATTGATGGACGAATCTATTAAGAAAAAACAATCACAAATTTTATGCTATATAAATGAGTGGATAAACAGCTAGTGCTACATGTAGTGGTGGGCCATATACAAAAAAAAATAAAAGTGTAATTAGTGCCAAAGTGTATAGGTAACTGTAGTTGATATGCATACACCCTGAATAGCAACCTGTAAGCTGACGAATGTAACCAACCCCTAATTTTTATAAATTCCAACAAAATACACATCCTGTGAGTTTAATTTGCACTCCAATACTTTTTTACAAAATTAGCATTTGCATGATTTGCCTCCATTTTACTAGTAATTGCAGAAAATTTTGCTCGAAACATTTTTTGTTCTATTTCGCATTAACTACTGAAAAGTGCAGTGAAGCAAAAAAAATATAAAACATGATCAATCAAACACTAGCCACGCTGGTCAGTGACATGACAGTGCATCATAGAATGACAACAAAATATAGTTTTGATCTGTTTCGATTGAATAAAATTTTGATCCTTTCCAAATGTTGCTGTTTGGTTGGTACATGTAATAATATTACTAATAGCATGGTTCTGACTTGGAAAGTATAGTATGAGGAATGTGGTTAAGATATAGCCCTTACATACAGTTTATGAGCACTGCATATGACCTGAGTGATGTGTATGGCTCACACTACAATCAGTACATATAACCACACCATGACTCCCACTATATAGTACACCACTATTGTGTTCAGTATTCCCTGAATTCTAATATCAACATGTATGTTACATGTTGTACATGTATATAGCCAAAAAACTGGTGAGAATTAGAAATATTGGTTAATCTCTAAGAAACTACAGTAATCATCAATACATGTACACATACTTCACTCATCCTCTCGTTAAATGTCTTCAGTAAGTACAGTGTCTGCAGTCTAGTCTCGTAGTGTTTTATATGACTCATTTCCAATAGAAATTTGTCGGCCTTTGAGAACTTGTCGAGATCTTCCAGGTTGTCATGAAGTATGGTCCGGTCTTCAACAGTTGGAACAAATTTCATTAGCTAAAATAGTATAACAATAAAAGTACTTTTGTCACCCGAAGCAATAAAGTACCTGTTCTATCATGTCCTTCCCTATTTTATTCTCAGGATCCATGGTTATAACGGTTCTTCTGATCTCATTGTTATTCATCTTCAGCTTCCTTAGCAATATCGTGCAATTTTGGGCTCTTTTTGGGTTAATGAATGTTTTTTCCACTGTTTTTTCCTTGTGTCTTGGTAGTGTTCCAAACTGCGAAGCAGTGATTTGCTGTGATTAAAACCAAGGCTAACATTCAATTACTTCAAATTTAAATTAATTCACACTTTTTGACTAAATGTTTTCTCTAATTCTTGGAAGTTGATGTGTTCATATAAAGAGCTTTCATCCATGTCTTCCCATATTGAGTGTCTTATTCTAGCCTATAATGACAACACTAATTATACCAGTATACCCCCTAATATCTATTAGCAAATATACCACATCATTCAACTTCTCCCAGTTGTATGATTTGACTGGGGTATTCGCCTTAAGGATTTTCTTTCGTCTAAGAGTCGCAAATCCTGGTGGCACAACTGTAGTCTTGGACACACCACTTTTATCCAATGAAGAGCCTGGGGTAGGTGGAGGAGGAGGGGGTGGGGCTGCAACAGGTCCAGGAGGAGGAGGAGGTGGCGGGGGTGGGGCTGGGGTTGGTAATGAAGCAGGTGATTGTGGTAGATCACTGATATCAATTTTCTTATTGACCAGACGCTCCTCAAGTTGATCACATCTGACACGAAGCTCCTCAATCTTAAAAAGAGTGATGGGGTATAATAATAAATAAAATGTTACAATCAATATGTATACACTAACCCTTTGGTTTAGCTTCCTTTCCCTGCTCTCAGCCTCCAACTGTTTATCTTTCATTTTAGCTTTTTCCTGTAATTGAACATCCAAAGCTCCACGCAATTTCTCCATTGTACTCTTGTAAGCATCCTAAAAAAAATTAGAGAACACAGCAAGTTGTAACAACTATTGTACTTCAGTTATAGTACCTTCTCCATTACAGTCCTTTCACACTCCCACTCCATCTTCTTTACCCTGAGTATCATGTGTTCTTGAGCTGACAAAATAACATTACCAACAGTACAGGTATCCATTATGCACATGATTACTTACATCGTTTCATGTCTTCCATTTGCTTGATTAAAGCTCTTTGTTCATCCTCATGTAACAAACTATGTCAATTACAGAATAAAATATTTATGTTAGTATCATTAAATCTCTATTTTCATACTGTAATATCAATTTTTGTATATTGATAGGTAATGGAGATACATCAGGATCTACTCCATGATCTTGCTGTATAACAGCTTGTTGAACCATGCGATCTATTAGTCTCCAATACTTCTCATAATTAGAGTCTCCAACTAGAATGAGAGAGATATGATATAAACTACACATTAATGGTAGATGATGAGATCATGCATAAAGATGTATATATACACATATAGCACATAAACAGCAAACACACTGATGTCTCTAAAATTTTGACCAAACTGCTTCAAGATACTCAAGTGAATAACTGGAGATGCATGTGCACATACATATAGACATGTATAGCATATAACATGTACTATTATTAACTATATGTACATTATACGAACCTGGAATCAGTAGGCAATGATAAAGTAATGATACTAAATGGACATAGGCAGGAGTATACGCTGTCTTCTTCTGTAACAGTTCAGCCATTTTCAGAACATTACTATAATCAACTCTTTCCATCTATAAATTATAATGTATTATAACTAACAAGATCTGATTACAGGGCTTTATATGGCAACTAACTATATGCAATCTACTGGCAAACTCTTTCTCATCTTCAACTCTCAGGTACTCAAAGATATCAAGATGTCTGTAATGAT
This sequence comes from Chalinula nematifera, assembly GCA_036873525.1. NCBI lineage: Eukaryota > Metazoa > Porifera > Demospongiae > Haplosclerida > Chalinidae > Chalinula > Chalinula nematifera. The sequence continues at coordinate 11,258 of JAYJLX010021443.1, read as the reverse complement.
GATAACAGAACAGTAATGAGGCTTTCGGTTTTTAAACTAACAATAATTAGTAAAGCCAGTTAACCAATGAGGTTAGTGAATAGAAGAGGAATAGCTAAATAGGGGTTGGTGATAATGTAGCGTGCATTATTGGGGCAAGCCTGAGCAAGCCTAAAGGGCCTTTTCACACTATCACTTGCAAAGCACTTTGAATGCGCGTTGATCGCGTTCACACTGGAGCATGTGAGGCACAAGTATTTCAATGCATACTGAAAACCGATACACCTCTGGAGGTGAATTGATATGTAAAAAAGCATCATGGGAGCCAAAATGTTTCGTTTTTGCTTTCGTTACAATGGAAGAAGGACTTATAAATGTCTGGATGTGAAGAAAAGCCCTGTAATGGCTTTTGATCAGTAAAAAGCATGTGCTTAAATGAGGTAAGCCATTTTCTGTGAGCTCATGCGAATACATTTTCTTTTTTATCCACAACCCTTGCTTTTTCATTCAAAACTTACGAAATAGCTGTAACAATCATCAAAGAACATATTTGAGAAGTTTCAGGTTGCAATTCTGTGTGACAAACAATTTCTGAGGCTTAAAAAATAGTATGGTACTCGAGGCCATTTTCTTGGCCCTATATATACCTACCTTCAATGTTAATGTTTAATTATGTTTAATGAATTTTATTAGTGTGAACACAACCAATGCAACATCATCACACTTGTGTACTCAAAACAGCTTCAGAAAGTGCTGTAGTACTGAAAAGGCCATAATATTGGTCAAAACATATCTATTACTCTATGACTAATTGTCACTGTATAAGGAGCTAAAGGGACCTCTGCCAGTATAAAGTTATAATATTTTGTGTGTTTAATCAATTTGGATATAGAAAAAATACAGAAAAGCTGCTAACCCAGAACAACGAAACAGAAAGAAACATTGCCATGTGAATTATTGAAACTTGGTATTCATCTGAAATGTTGCCCGTAAGATATATCAATGAATATATATAGGCAGGCTAGTATTCAGAAATATGATATAAAATTTTTTTAACATTCATGATCTATAAAAAATACTGTACAATAAGACACAGTCATCATTAAACTGACTTGTTTAATTGTGAAATGTTTAGAGATCGTAGTTTAATAATAATTGGGTGGACTCCTAACATCATTAGCTCATGCCTCAAATGGAGACGAAACTCAAGACTCTCCTAATTAATGAGTATTTGATTTCACAAAATTGCATGATAATTGCTAACAAACTTACTTCACCAGCTTTGTAGTTAATGAGAGCATTTAAAAATGACAGTATAGCTATCTGCAGGTTAGAACCATCTTGTTCCTCTTCAAGACTATGTAATAAATCACTAACTAAAGTCTATAGAAAGGTCAGTAGAATAATTGTTATCAATCAATAAGCAATCATAAGTAGTATTCACTATAATACCTGAAACCGTGTCCTTTCACTGGCGAAATGTTGAAACTGAATCATGGCATTCAGGACTTTACGATGGCCCCCGGGTACCAAACACAGAGCACCCAATATTTCCAGAGCTGCATATAACAAATCATAGTAGTACTAAAATTAATGAAGATTTTTTTTTGTTATTACTTACTTAATATCTTTGTTTTTATGTTTAGAGTCTTCAAGCTCTGTGCTATGACAATTATACATGAAGGATGGGCCAACACATGAGCACGACCATCCTGATGGTAATTACAGATGATGGGAAACATAAAATAAGAGTCTACTGGAATATTCACTACTAGTGACTTACAGCATTGTTCATCACAGCCTTGATACAACCAATGATATTGAAATGAAGCTGGCTTTGTCTGGTGAAATCATGATGTGTATATAATAATATACAATAGTTATAAACATATTACCTTATACAGTGATTCATGCCTCTAAGAAAATCCTGCAGGTATTCCAAACCATTGAGATCAATGAATTGCAGCACAAAACTAAAGAATTGATGACAATGCAATACCTACTATGCAGGGATTGTTATCACACAATGTGCCACAATGATATATTACCTGACTGGCTGTGTTCTCAAAGCAGTTTTGAGGTCCTTAGCTATTTTTATGTTAGCTTCAAAACCAGCTTCTTCTGGAGTAGCATCATGAACAATCTACAGACAATAAACTATTCAATGAGCCAAACTATTTATTCATTAACATGTCCAGACAGACACAGATACCTTCCAAGTAATAACACTAATGAAAGTTTGTGAGTTGGGAAGAGTGTGTGCAATCTGGCATACTATAAATTATGCTGGATGCAAAGAAACGCAATGTACATGTATGTGTACCTCATTTAAGTGAAGAAGTTCATCAATGTAAAACTGTGGTTGTACAGTATCAGAAAGCATACCTGCACCTCCGTGGAACTCCTTCAATGGAAACAGAAAAAAGCAAAAGTAAAGTTACGAAGGTATAGAGGGACACACAAATCAGAGGTCGATCTGTTGTAATGCAATTAGAGTACAAGCATTTTTGGGCAGAAAAAAAGGAAGTTATCAGTTACTCATGCATCATCATGCATACATCATAAACTAGGGAAATTTATACACACAGTAGGTTATGTATGAGTAATGTCACTGCAATGTGTGGGTCCTATTAGTGTACCTGTCTTCGTGACAAGTATAGCTGCCACTTCTTTTCTGGAGGTAGCTGTATCATCAACTCCTTATTCAGGCCTAATTCATCCTGTTAAACCAAGTAGCAACTCAACACAACGTTAAGTGATACATATATATAGATACATACATACATACATACATACATACATACATACATACATACATACATACATACATACATACATACATACATACATACTTACCACAATCTGTGCAAAGAGTACGTTCAATTCTACTTCACTGGGCATTGGCAAGGAAGGAACTAATTCGTGTAGGACCATGCTCTCTGTGGCTATCAACGGTTGTTTTTGTTCGCTCTTAGGATGGGGTTTGATGGCAGGTCTTTTAGTTCTTCTCGCTGATGATCTGGCTTTTGTGGAGCCGAAACGCTTCTTTTTCGATTTACGTTTCGAGTTTCGCAGCGACGGGGGTAGCGTTGAGGATATCGCTCTATTAGCAGTGCCTGTGGGGCTTGAGAGAGAGGCTGATGACGATAGACTGGTAGACTTGTCATTGTGAATGGCATATTGCTTTCCTCTTGAGAACGAAGGCATGATGTTCTCGTATCACTGTAGTCTCAGTCCGAATGAGGCATAAAAATAAAGAGAAAAGTAATCAGTATTTAATATCAGTTGGCACTTAATTAATTAATCATTTGCTTGCATGCTCCTCCTAGATCCTACCATTGTTTAATTAACCACAAATATTTGAACTATTCACAAGAAAAAAAAAAAAAAAAAAAAATAACTAACTACAAAACATATTATTGTTTTATGATAGTCTGAATAATAATGGCTCATTACTACCGCTATTCCCTATACCTTCCACCATCATGTTGTCATCCTCAATAAATTCGTAAGCTGGACAATTATGCATCTCAACCACGTTATTTCGATTAGGTACAGTACCTATTACACCATGTTCTCTATCCTCTGTTTGTACTGTTGGACTTGGTGGTAATGCTCTCCTCTGAAAAGCATGCTTTCTGCGATTTCTTTTAAGCAGTACCAATACGACAATAGTGCAAACAATGAAAACAACGACTAATGCACCCGCAGTGAAAAAAAATAGGACTACAAACATTGGATCATCTTGATGACTGCTGTCGTTTACGCTATTATTGATTGCTACACAGTCTATAGCATGATTCATGCAGAGATGGCAAGATGAGCAATTTTGTGGTGAAGGTAGGGTGGATGCTGCGCAGGTCACAGTGGCTATCAACTGCTGAGTATTAGAGCTGGTGATTTGGGCTGGAGGAGTGTCATCTATGCATAGTGGTCCATAAAATCCTTCTGAGCATGTCATCTTGTAGCTGAATGATATGAAACTGTAGTTGTAGTGACCGGGAAATAGTTGTATTGATGAAAAGTTGTTGCTCTTGGATACAGCAAGTGTTACATATAGTAGATCCACCAGATCATTACTTGTGGCAGAGTCGAAATCATCCACTAATATCATTAATGTGACCACATTCTGATGGGCAATAATGGGGAATTATTGAATCATTAGCTAGATATACTTGGTGTATGTAACTTACATTCATAGGCCACGTATTACTGCTAAACACAAGAGGGTTTGCATATGGGGGGACTCCTGCTTTAGCTGACTGAATGGTGTTGTTAAAGGTGACACTGTCTTGAAATACACCTGCAATGTACTGTGGTTGGTAAATGCACAGTGCGTTGTGTGATGGACATGTGATCGGGAATAAAGTGAAGTTGATAATGTTATCGCAGGGGTCACTGCACGTCAGTCCAAGGTTGGGATCGCAACATGACGGGATTTCAGAGTTAAATGCTTTACTTGTTGGGTTGGAATAATTGTGTAGTAGTAGTTCAAATTGCCATTTAGCGCTTGAATAACCCTACAGTAAGTATAGTAATAATTACAGCGGTATAATGTACACTTGAATCACCAGCCTTACGAATAGTGAAGCAAACAGAAGTAAGACTACTGGTCGAGATGCGATTACTATCTCTATCATGATTGAACTGCTGTATCTAGTCTACTGCGTGTTTCTTTAAAGTATGCAACAGTGAAAGTTAGTGTTTGGTTTAAAACAACAGTTGACTGTTGTGACATATTGATGATGTTTTGTATGTGTAAACTAAACTTTCTCGCCCACCCACCTCTCATGGCTCCCATCAGCTGAGTGAATGGGCGGTCCGGGCACCCCATAGTCACTAGCACTTCCTGTTTTATCACTTTCTTGAGAGCCAGAATAAATTCCACCCTGCCTCTGGTAAAGCCGGTACGTAGTGAATGTGGCGTTTCGGAGTCCTGATTCAACTGAGTCTAGCATAGGAGTTTTACCTCGTGGTATGGAGTCGGGTAGTGAAACAGAAAGGGAATCAGTCAAAGTAAATGTTCACTATTTTTTTTTTGTTCAGGAGGTGTTGTGTAAACCGGGTTGGTGTAAGCTAATGTATAAATTATATGGACTGTGTCTGTGTGTTCTTTAAAACAGGTATCAGCCATGGATACACCGAGGTCAAGCTTGCAGCGGAATAATGATTGGGGTAATTGGGCTGAGAGTGGGAAAACCACAGCTAGTACTACTACTGCAAGTAAGGACAGTAGTCTGACCACACCCCCAGGAACTTCGGCCACACCCACTAAGTCCAAGGTGACGTGTGTATGAGTAACTGCAAGATGTTTACACTGAGAAGTTACCACCAATATGATCTGGAAGTGTATTACATGTAACCAGGACGGGAATGATGCATGCCACATGCTAAAATTGCGACCAACAAACAACAATACTTTTGAATGCTTTGCTACAGCTAAATTCTTACGTAATTCCACTTGTGGTAGTCATACGTAGGCCTAACTAAGTTAACAAGTCTATGGATCCTATTTCTTAAGCAAAGTATCGTATTTAGGCAAGGCATGATCTGTGGAGCACTTTATGATAGCCTGTTCCTTGCCTGTTTCAGGTGGAATGGTTGTGGTCAGTGGTATGTCCTATCTTTCCATGTATAAGACGCAAAATTTTGCCTTACAAGCGCCAATTTCTGTCATAGTATATATGGCTAGATGCACTGTGGGCTAAGGATTGCAATGGTGTTAGAAATTTTTAAATAGCTTGTATACTTTTGGAGTTAAAGTATAGGTGCCTTTTCAGTGTGAACAGACTATAGCCTGGAGATCACATCCTCATTTACAACACAAATGTGGAGTAGGTGATGCCCTAGTATCATAAGCTAAAGTTCATATTATAGAGTGGAGAGTTTTTATACTCATGAATATTTATAATTGGGGGGAAAGCACCACGTTAGTAAGGATAACATCCTTAGCCTATACTGCTTTAGGCAAACCAAAGTGTGTGTTTATAAAAATTCTGAATTCAACGAACTAACTCATCATGGAAATGATACAGTACATCTTGAGGTGTGCGCGTACATTGATTGATCCAGTTAAAGGATACTTAATTCTTGATTGTAGAATTTAACCTTTAGTTCTTGATACCCAGCCCTCACTACACTATACCAATCGTTGTTTGCATGGTAGGTGAGGGTTGAGTGTCCAGGCTAGTGTGTAGCATATCTACAGTTAATTCCCTCTATTTTACATGGGACCAAATGTTGTATAAAATTGTATTTGTGACTTCAGAAATTTTCTCGTTGTGGGGAGGAGGTTGGGTGGGCAAACTAAGCTTGTTTGAAATTAAATTTCTGATTAAACAAGCATTGCTGCTGTCTTCTGTAGTTCAACTGACTATATGTTTGGAATAATAAACCTTGTTTATTCTGTATACATTTGTATAGTACATATTTTGATGTGTAGTCTTAATTTAGTGGGAAGGGCTAAGCAAGGATGAACTGATTGAGAGGGTTAAGAAACAAACAGTGCTGTTACAACGAATGAAGACCCGCTCTGAAGGTAATTAGCATTCACAATACTATAGTACTCTGTGATGGAGTGGGGTGGGATGTCTTCAAACAGTAGTTTGATTTATGTATAATAGCTCACATAATGATTTGATGGGATCAATGTGATACAATGCAACAATAATAGAGATTTTAACTATATATGTGCGAGTTATATAGTATTATGCCCATAAATGCGAGCCTTAATATTTGTGTTATAGTATACTGTGTGGGTGTATCAAAAGTGCCAACCATTTGTTTATCCACGGTATAGAACCAGTTTTCACTCGATATAAAACTCATGGCCAGAATTCTACTCTATACAGCATTCTTGACAGAAATTTCACTGTAATTTTACAAGATACAGCACTCTGTGGCCGGAAGTTAACTTAGACGCTGGACTCACCTCGTGTTTTTCAACATGAAGTTCTTCTCTTCGATATCTAGTTGAGCATTTTTGATGCACCCTGACAATACTATAAAAAATTTAAAGCATAGTTCACACTGTTCTATACCGGGATTTAATAGCATTTGGGTTGTTGTCTTGAGTGCTGTTACAGCACTCGGCTTCGTCTCATGTTATATCAGCCCTCTTGACCTTTTCCCTTGTATAAATCCCGGTGTAGCACTGTGAACCGTGCTTTAACTATTAGTTATGTGAACCATCCTGCATGTAGAATAACTGACATTAAGCTAATGGATAAAACCAATGTGATGGAATAGATTATTGTGATGTGCAAAATTGTGGAGTACTAACATCACCCAAGTTTGTTCTGGTACACTCATGTGTGTGACGCAAAAATAATCACTAACTTGTTGAGTTCTATGCTCCTGTAAACATAAATACAGATTGATATCTTTTAGTTCTAGGCGAAGATAGGAGAAACACACTTTAAACACCAGAAGTGGTTTTAACTGAAAATTTCCGTGTTCATTTGAAAATTCAATTTTTTTAAGCGTGGAATTTAAATCTTGGGCTTCACAGTGAGTTTAAGGTGTTGATCTTTTGATATAAATTGGTATATAGCGGTAGAGTTAGTAGAATGATGTTAAGTACAGTACCGTACTAACGGGATATTAAGCACAGGCACTTATATCAAAAACAGGAAGAAAACGGGTGCTTATTAATTAATGTGCGCTTAATTAAGCCTAATTAAACTTAAAAAATTGAAAGGCGTGGTCATTTGCAAGCACATTTTGTAGAGAAGACTGAAGAGCTTAACAAACCCATGTCTAAGGACTGCAAAGAAGTAGGCGCTTAACAGAGAAAATGGGTGCTTAACAGAGAACAGCGCTTAATATGCCGTTAGTACGGTACCCTTGCAATGCTGAGCAATATGAACATGACATCATGGTTATGACATATGTACCGCTTTAAAATTGCCACCATATTAAATGATACATGGTGGCATATGTTTATTTATCTTAAATTTTGTGTTTGTTACAATAGCAAGCTTGCTTCAACCACTTTGTAATATATCCGTCATTATCATATATTTATAGAAATGTCTAAGGAGAATCAACGATTGAAAAAGGATGCTGACGTTACTTTTAGCTCTTCAGGAAACAAGGAGGTATGGTGTAATTTTATTATTTAATAAATGGATTGAGTGTATGTTTGTATTAGGTACTTTTGGAAGAGATGCAGGTGCTTAAGAATGAGCGAGACCAGGCTTTAACAGAGGTGAAGTCTGTGAAACAGATAATTGCATCGATCACAAAGGAAACCAACGTGAGTAAGATTGGTTGCATCATTGTATACATGATGTTGCCTTGATTTTTTTGTTGCATCAGCGAAACCATAGCAATGGATACAATAGTCAGTGTGGGAGCTTGTTCAGATGTATACTAATAAGCGCAAAAGTTCACTTTTAACAATCATTGCGGAATAGTTTAATGGTTTCTTCTCTAAAAATTTTGTTAGCTGTTTTAATTCGGAATGTTTTCATTTGAGCTGTAAGTGGCAAAGCATGTTTTAGCTTATTAGCTTGAGAAGTTTAGCGTTTGAGAGTTTTGCATGTTGCTTTTGATGTAAAATTATTGTTTAAAACAATATTGAAGTCAACAATGAATATCTTGAGAGTTTTTTAAATTCTGCTTGAATATCAATCATAAATTCTTAATTTCACAATTCTTTGCCTGGGTTGCTGGTGTGAGCTTAGAGCTGTAACTTCCACTGTCTTGAGATTGACAAGAGTAACAATTGCTGCTAACTTCATTAGTGTGCCTTAAGGAAAATCAGTAATTCAGCTTTGGCCATGAATGCTGTTGGCTGCACTTTCTTGTTGCATTTTTTTAAACCCTTTCATTGTTAAAGTGTGTTATTTGATCAACCGCTCCTTTCCTTCGTTGCTTATTGTACTTTTGCTGACGATAATGTCTGCTGGTAAATTATGCATGTAGTTAAACTCAAGAAAGTCTTTTAGTACAGCATGAGGATTTTATACTTTAGTGCTTGTTGCAGAGTGAGTGGGATTAAATGTATGAATGGGTAGTGGTTTTATTGTTTTCATGATATTGCCTTGATTTTAGAGTGAGATCAGTAGCTTGACAGAAGAAAAAAATGTCTTTAAAGTTAAAATGGAGCAGATGGAAGATGAGAATCGTAAGAAAGTTCAAAGTCTTCAATGTGAGGTAATCAGTTTCAAAGACCAGTTAGCGTTGGTCAAAGCTGAAAGAGATGCACTAATGAATGATAGCACGGAGCAGCAGGGGACCATTGCTTCATTACAGGATGAGAAGAATGCACTGACGACCAATGTAGAGAAGTTATCGGAACAGCTGTTACAGACTGGAGTAGAGTTTGATAATGAAAAGGAACAGTTACAAGCAGAGATGAGAGATCTAATGAAACAGAGAAATGAGGAAATTATGGCACTCACTGCATCCTTAGAGAAAGAAAAGGAAGAAAGGGAAAGACAGAGTGAACGACTGATGAAACAGAATGAAGAGCTTAGAGTTAGAGCTATGGAAGAAGGTGTGGAATCTGAGAAGAAGATGGATGAAATGAAGCTAATGTTTGAGGAGAAGCTGTCCTCATTGACAAATAGTGAATCTATTTTATTGAGAAAACTTGAGGAGTTTCAAATTAAGGAACAACAAGTTTCAGAAGAGAAACGGCATTCGACATCGGAGGAGAAGCAATTACATGATGAAGAATTGGAGAGAGTGAGGAATGAAGCCAGCATAGCAAGGCGGCAGAGAGAACAACTACGACAAGAAATGGATGATGTCAAGGAAGTATATAAACAGGAGAGGAATCAGTCATTAGAGATAATACAAGAGCTGAAGGAATCTACATCCACACTCAATGAACAATTGGAGGACATAAGAACCAGAGAAGTGAGTTTGATTGAAGAGAAGAACAAGATTGAAAGAGATATGGAAGGTAGAATATTGTGGGTACAAGTATTGCTTTGTTTGATGAATGATTTGTATTAAATAATTAGAGCTGCGTCGAACTAGTATGGATGAAATTAAGAAGTTTAAATCTATTGCTGTGAAATTAAAGAAGGAGCTGGGAGAGACAAGGGATAAAGTATTTTGTGATTAACAGTAATATTTAGGTAAAATGTTTAAGTAATATAAATTTTAGGAAGCTAATTTAAGGGAAGAAATTATGAAGAGCTCTGATATTAGACAAGATTATGAGAGGTTGAAAGGAGAACTAGAGGAAGAATTGCAAAGGTGGGTATGTATATATTGGAATGTCAGAATAATGGATTGAATAGTAGAATAAAAATTCGAATATTAATGAAATTTCGTTTAAAAAATATGTGCAATAGTAATTTCTCAAATACAATAAATTCTTTGCTAATTTTTGCTGCCATATGGTATAAATTTTGTTGTGAAAAAGTTTTACACTACACAGTGGTGGTTCAATATATTCCACCAAGTGATCTAACTTAAAGCATGACTTTTTTTGACTTGACTGAGATGTATTCCTGAAAGCAAGTGAGGGTTTATGTGATAGTATTCATGAGTCATCATCATAAAGAGTGGAAAGACCCCTTAAGGCTGATTTACACTACAAACGTAACCAAACGTAACGTTAACCATAAACGAAAGCAAATACACGAAGAGAGTAGGAATCGTTACCGTAACGTAATGAATAGTAAAAGTGTCAATTCAATACGTTACGGTAACGATTCGTACTCTTCCCGTATATTTGCTTTTGTTACAGTTAACGTTACGTTTTGTTACGTTTATAGTGTGAATTAGCCTTTACCATGGATGTTGTTATTAGAGTATACAGTTTCTGTGCTGTTGGCTCTTGATTGGGACCTACTTAGTTAAGTTTGCCTGTTGGGGTTGGTCTGAAATAGTTTTATTGCCCCTCAATCTGTAAGACTGAGTTAAGAAGGGTTGGGAGACGGCATTCAATAGATGCATGGCTTGCTCAAGGACAGGGTGATTGTTTAGTTCCCAGCTTTCCGAAGCAGCATGTAGTTTTTGTTAAATTTTTGATTTTTAACAAAAGCAGTAGCAGGTTTTTTAAATGCAGATTAGACATTCAATATCTCATCCTAAATAGAGTGCTGAGTGAAGTTTGTATTATGCAGTAATTGAGTCTTCTGTAGTAGGGAATGTGAATTATGTCATCAACTATGAATCTTATACCTATGAGTTTTTTGTTTAAAATTTGTTTGTTTTTTTTTGTTATTAAATGAATAAGTTAATATCAATCACACAATACAAGTAGAAGCAAAATAAAATAAAAATAAAAATAAGAAAATAATGTCAGTCAGTGATAA
>JAYJLX010021332.1:0-17256 GCA_036873525.1 Chalinula nematifera | reverse complement strand
TTTCAGTCACGCCCACTAAATTAGAGCAGTATTCGGTCAATTTCCTTTGATCTGTTATCGCTTTAAGGGGTCTATACCTTAGTTCCTGATATAAGCTTAGAGCTTCTATATAGCTTTGACTATGTGATGAGAATGGGCAAGAGCAAAAAAAAAGCTGTTATTCAAATTGCCTAATTTATAGCAAAGCGGATTTACATCATAAACGTAACATTTATGTGACGTTCACGTAACGTAAGCGAATTTGATTTAACTTTTACGTTACGTTAACGATTCGTACTCTTCCGGTGTATTTGCTTACCTTACATAAGCATTACGTTTATGATATAAATCCGCCTTTAAGCAAATCACTGGTTCAGCCTAGGCATGATTGCTTGCTCGGCCACACCTTTCTTCTCCAATGTTTATGTTTTGCATTTTAACCCTTTCATTGTTCAGTATGTCAGCCATTCCTGTTACAAGTGCTAAAGCTGCTGCCTTTGCTGGCAGTAATGTTTGTAAATCACAAGCCCAGAGAATTTCTTTGTGGTAGAGATCACATGATTTGCATTTCTTGTGCTGTTTACACGTAAATGTACATTTAAATGTATGATGTTTTTTAAATAATATTAATGGTATTAATGTTTGCAGTGTAAGTCATTTACTTACTATGTTTACATTATGATTAGTGCTGCAGCATGTACGTACTGTAGTTACATTTTTTTTGGGGTTCATGAACACTAGACTACCACAATAACTTTCTATTCTCAGCAACATACTGATTTCTCATCGTCAATCTTACATGTATGTAGATCTACATACATGTAATTATGTACATGCATATATGTGTACATGCAGTATACCTATCCATGTACAGAACTTAGTAGTATGCGTATACATAAGTTTAGATGTACATTGTACATTATATAATTATGTACCTTTACTAATGTATTTTTGCCCAATTACTGTAGTTAAACAAATTTTCATGTTCTAAAAATGTTGGATAAAAATTTTTCAACTTGGATTACGTGACAATTTTTGATGAAATAAACTATCGAAACTTTTTATACATGTAACAAAGAGCGATAGTAGAAAAAAATGTCAGTTTTAACCTTTATGATCTCACCATCCATTGCCTTTTCCTTCTTGAGCAATACTTATGGAAGATTATACACAGGACTAAAAAAAAATTGATATTAATTTTGTTTGCTTTATGTACTTTCCAGTGACAGCTGCATTCAATTTTGTTTATTTCAAATTTTTCAAACTACATTTACATGTACAATGTACAATACCTGCTTGATTATCTGTATAATACAGTGGAACCTCCGAATAAAGGACATTTTGGGACACTATATATATTGAAGTGCTTTGTCCTTTATAGAGAGGTTGTCGGAGGTTAAAATGTATCAGAGAAGTCTATTTGGGACACTGATGAGTGTCCTTCATTGAGAGGTTTATTATACTACATGTACTGTATGTCCCTTTCTCGGAGTGTCCACTATCAGAGATTGTACTGTAAGTATTGATGACTATAATACATGTACATTGTATACCATAGTATTTACTGCACATGTACAATTACTAATTGTTTTCATTCATATAAAAATAGGAGCGTCTCTTTGGCTTAACTGGTCCAGAGGGTAACCACGGGGAAGATTGTAAAGAATGTGTATATTACCTTGATTCAACCCCAACACACTCGTATATGAAGGCACTCTACAAATATCCCCAATCTCAGTACCCCTATCACTGGCTTGTAGAAGAGAACAGTAGACGCACTGTTTCTGATCCTGAGTTCGAACTAGCTGATACTGGAGTATTTACTGATAATCGTTACTGGGATGTGACTGTGGAGTATGCTAAAGAGAGTCCACAAGACATATTGATTAGAATTGTCATAGCTAACAGAGGCCCTGATCCCTCCACCATCCATTTTATTCCCCAGTTATGGTATCGCAATACATGGAGTCTAGAGAGGAAGCAAGGAGTGAGAGTACATCGCCCATCCATTCATCAGGTATGATGTGTTGTACTTACACGCACATGTACATGTATGTTGTCAAATGATGCTTTTGCTTCAATGTTGCATGTGCATTTACTTTAACAAAGGAGGAGAAGTACAGTAAGCCTAATTCACACCGGCTACATTATAATTGGAACTGTATAGTATTAAAAAGAAGTACATGTACACGTCATGCGTGCACAGTACATTATACGTACATGTACAAGTATACTTTAACTTTTACATAGTGTACTCTTTAACATTGCGCTTTTGGTTATAACATACACGTACATGAACACGTAGCCCTGTCAATCAGGCTTCAGAATTTTATGTTATACAAAATAACAATAATAGTAATAATAACATGAGCTACAGTGTACAATGTACATACTGTACAGTACGTGTACATGTACATTAGTTATATAATTATGTGTGCATTTGCTAAAAGTGTGTACTTGGCTACAATGCTATTGCATCATCTTATACATGTATGTATGTGCATGTATAAGGAATGTACATGTACACGTACATGTACAATCTATGTTGTACATGTACATACGTTCTGTCCTGTATGTGCAGTACATGCAGCTACTGTACGTACAGTATGTGTGTACATTTACATTAGCTGTATACATGTACATGTATGTGTATTAGCTGTACAATATGTGTACTACTGTACATAGTGTTTTGTGTGCATTTGCGTCATGTACATTGTATAGTACATGTACTGTATATACATGACCTGCTCTGAGAAAAGCTCATTTCTGTCACAAAAAGGATTTTCCGAGTTATTTATACCTTTGGGTGGAGTGAAAAAATACTGTTTAAAAAGAGCTACATGTACATGTGTACATGTACATAACGAAAAATTCCGTTTTAACACTAGAAGGAAACAAACAATTAACAGAACAAAACCTATTTGTGTTTTTTTTTTATGATTGTAATTATACATGTATTATTGAAGGTTTATTTTATCATTTTGCAACTTCACAAACATGTTAGTCATGTCTCTGAAATTTGGTTTCTTACCTCTACAAATCTTCCTGAGGTAACGTTTTGTGAATCTATCTTGAGAGATATGTATGCTTAAGTCTGTTAAACGTCCTTCACTGCTTAAGACTTCTGCAATTAATTTTACAACTGCACCTCATGTTTTTAATTATAACTAGTGATTCTATTTTCACAACAGAGAACAGGTTTCTCAGAACAGGTCACATACATTGTACAATGTACAGTATGTACATGTGCAACGTATGGTATGTACGTGTACATACAACATACTGTATGGCAGTGTAGATAGTGCACACACTGTACATTTACACTATCTTAAAATAAAAAAAAGTAAAATTTATTATTATTGTATCGTAATTGGTATTGTAGGTTGGAGAAGATTATGTACTAGGAGTTACTGATGAACTAGGTTCATGTCATTTCTTCGTTGGGAGTGGTCCTGATGAAACTTTGCCTGCATTACTTTTCACAAACAATGAGACACATCATAAAAGAAAGCACAAGCACCATCACCATGGTAGCCATCATCACCATATCCACCACTCCCACTCCCACACTCACCATAAGCATTTCAAGGATGCTTTCCATGAGTATGTGTAAGGTTATGCATTCACTGAATTAATTGTGGTGAGGTGTGGCCTTCATTCGGATTCTATATGCAGAAAGGATTAGGGAATAAAGCTTAATGCTCAAATGCAGATCACTTTTGTAGTGGGGTTACATGTACTTATGCCTTTTTCATCCATGTTTAATGATGAAAATTACGTGTACAGTACTTTTAGCCATCTGCAGGATTTTGTAGCATGCAATGATTCAGTTTGAACTATTTGGCTTTTCCTGACCCTCCGCCTTTAAATCTTTCTTTAAAAAAAATCAAGCCACACTTAGCTTCCATAATTATTATGAATACAGTACAATCTCCGATAGTAAACACTCCAAGAAAAGGACATAGCATAATAAACCTCTCAACAAAGGACACCCATCAGTGTCCCAAATAGACTTGTCTAATAGATTTTGACCTCCCAAAAGAGGACAACCTCTTTAGAAAGGACAAAGCACTCCAGTGTATATAGGGTCCTAAAGTGTCCTTTGTTCGAAGGTTCCACTGTATACAATGTGCATACAAGTACTGTACATGTACAAGTGTATACATTGTACATGTACATTGGTGTACATGTACAATGCATTACAGTGCATGTGTACAGTGTATACATGTACCTTAGCATCACTTTTAAATGTGGGTACTTAATTCTGCGAATTTTAAAACTCTGCATTTTGCTGGTATATTTAATTGCAATTTGCCAAATTTTTCATTATTTTTAATCATTAATTAATAATTAATGTGCTAAAAAATTAATCACATGTATTAATAATTGCGATGCTTTTATAATTCGCGAAAATCGCGATTTATAATACCCGCATTTAATAGTGACACTAAGGTACATGCACATACTGCACATGTACTGTGTGTACTATGCTTTCTTTGTGTACTACATGTACTGTTACTGTACATGTGTTTAGGTTTATCATTAATGGTGACACGGATGCTCTGAATACTGAAGGGAAGGGTAGTAAGTTTGGTGCCCATTATAAACTCAACATCCCCTCTAAAAAAGAAGTTACCCTGAAATTTAAGCTTAGCAATGGTACTACTATTCCTATCAAAGGTACTGCTCCAGCTGTAATGAAATGGTTGTCCACTGTAATTAAATGTAATTCATGTACTGAATTATTTTTCTGTAGATTTTGGCAATACATTTGATAAAATATTTAAGGACCGTATTGAGGAAGCTGATGCCTATTATAAAGCAATAATTCCATCTAACTTCAGCGAAGAGGAAAAATGTATTGCAAGACAAGGATATGCTGGTATGTAAATAGGTGTAGATTGTACGTACATACATTATATTATTCTGAAAAGAACAGGTTATCAATAATCAACCAAACAAACACACAACAAACAAGTATATACATGTACAAAAATATCACTTATCTGTCCCAACTGTTCGACCAGGTGCTCTGGCCTTCCTCAGGGGTAAAAAAAAAAAACAGATAAGTGATATTTTTGTATACTTGTTTATTTGTTGTGTTTGTTTGGTTAATTATATAACCTGTTCTTTTCAGAACAATACTGTATTATATATGTCAACCAAGAAAGTTTCTTTTAGCTTGTACGTACATGTACAATGTACTGTACATGTACTCATGTACTATACATGCAAGTAAGGGACTCTGGTCTGGTGACACTGCACATTGTACATTGGTGTCACTGACACCAATGGACAATGTACAGTACATACAAGAATACTCACATGCTGTAATTTAAAACAATTGGAATACATGTACAGTATCTCTTCCAACTTTGGCACCCTTTATGTATTGCGCATGGCTAGTTCTAGCATCACTTGTATAGTAAAGTTTTACATGTCGAACAACATGGACAGGTCTCCTAATTTTATACTGCTTTTTATGAATGCTACAGTGTATATTGCATAGTTCACTCAATATTGACAGCATGACGCACAGTAGAGCAAGCTATATGCATGTACATACATTATATAGAACATGTACGTACATGTAGCACAGTACGTGTACAGTTGACATACTAGTAGTACAGTCGATGTACTAGTAGTACAGTCATGTATTGTTTAGATTGTCAATAATTACTACATACCGTCATGTACACATGTACATTACATGTATTGTATACAGTGGAAGCCCACTTAACCCTTTAGCAACCGAATTAATTCTTTGCCTGTAAAGTTTTGCTGACTCAGCATTATTATAACGTCAATGCCAACCGTACGGTGAGACTGACTGCAACCAAACTCAGGTATGATTATCAGCGTGTCCAGTACTTTCAATCACTGACAGAAACTGTGCACTATCGCTGTTGTCATGGAAATGGGGTGACCAGATGCTTGGCGTAACTGCCAATTCCCCACCAGCTTCCGCCATTTTCAGCCCCACCCCCCATACCAGCCACACCCGATGATCCGTCTAACCACTCAAAATTGTACCCATGGCTCCCGTAGGCGCTCAGATTGCATCTCAGGCCACCTTTCAAACTCAAAAACTCCAAAAACTGGTGAGGGGCTGCACCCCTTCAAACCCTGTCTAAGGGGGGGCAGCCCCCCTTAGAAAACCCCGAAGTGTGGGGGCGGCGGCCCCAAAAGGTCACTTTTTTGCAAATGCAAAAAGTCAGGCTCTTATGTGCTTTTTCTACTAAGTTATGGACTCATGTGTTGTGGGCGGTGTTTCTGACGTTTATTGACGTCTATGGTCGTTAAAGCATTCATCCTTTAGTGACAGAATTAATCTTACAGTAGGTCTGTACAGTCTTGTTGACTCAGCACTTGTAGAATATCAGTGCCGACCGTACCGTGACACCGACTGCAACCAAACTGCCGTGTCAATGTAAGCATGTCTAGTACTTTCACTCAGTGACAAATATTTTGCACTATCATTGTTGCCATGGAAACAGGATCACCACTTTCACAGTACCTTCTGCCGTTTACCAGCTCCGCCCCCATACCAGCCACACCCAACACGCCACCAGATGATTCCAAAACATACTCAAGCATTCTGTAGGTGCTTAGATTGTGTCTCGGACCACCCCTCAAACTCAAAAATTCCCAAAAGTGGGGAGGGGCTACACCCCTTTGAACTACACCTAGGGGGGGCAGGCGGCGTGAAAAGTGGTCACTTTTTTAAGGAACTTTCACTTTGCCAAAAAGCAGCTTCAGACAAGCTTCTGCTTAGATATGGGCGTTGTTGGGGCAGAGTTTATGACGCATATAAGTGTCTATGGTTGTTAAAGGGTTAACAACCAACCCTAAAGAGTGACCATCTCGTATATAACGGACAAAATCATTGGACCGGATTGAAACTTACACTGATTAATGCTTAAGCAACCGCTGGAGAACAACCTCTTCGCTAATTTGTACAACGTACATGTATAATTATGTAGAAAGATACCAGAACAAATTTTAAACACTGGAAAGATTCTCGTGCGAAGGCCACGATAACCATACCCTTTAATTATCATGCCCACTTAAATGAAAATTAAGCTTAAAGAGCTAATAAATTGCAAGATTTATTATAGATTATGAATGATTATAGCTACAAGTAGTACAGTTAATAAGCAATACATGTACTTCCATTAAAAAAAACGGTAATTTAGCAATCATAAAGTGCTTACAGGTACAATGTACATGTAAACAATTATTAAAGGCCACCTCTCTATAACGGCCAGGAGACCGAGGTCCCAATGGTGGTCGTTATGTACATGTAGCAGTTCCACTATACGGTACATGTATTGTACATTTGTAGGTGTAAAGTAAGTACGGTGTCCAAAATCAATTTCCATTATCACTTCCTTAGGACTTTTATGGAATAAACAGTTTTATCACTTTAATGTTGGAGATTGGCTGAAATCTGGTCACAATAAAGATGTTCCACCCATGGGGGGCTCTCGCAGATCACAGTTTAGTGAAAACTGGTCACATTTACAGCTTTCCGGAGTTTTCTCTGTTGCTGACAAGTGGGAATATCCTTGGGTTTGTTAATTCTTGCAATTATTATAATTCATTTATTATAGTTGATTTATGAATTTTAGCTATCAAATTGGCATTTGGGATTTAACGTTGCTGTTCTCGCTCATATTGACTATAAGCTGGCTATGAATCAGTTGGATATTGTTCTAAGGAGGGAAAATATTGGAATAGATGGAGAATTACCCTCATGCGAATTTAACTTCTCTGATGTTAATCCACCATCAACAGCATGGGCTGTGTGGAAGGTTTATGACATTGCTAAAAAGAGTGGATATAGTAATGGAATGGACTTCCTAAAGATATCATTTCAAGCTTTAACCTTTCAATTTAAACAGTAATAGCTAA
Source organism: Chalinula nematifera (assembly GCA_036873525.1). NCBI lineage: Eukaryota > Metazoa > Porifera > Demospongiae > Haplosclerida > Chalinidae > Chalinula > Chalinula nematifera. The sequence continues at coordinate 9,363 of JAYJLX010021332.1, read as the reverse complement.
TTTTTTTTTAAATGTACATGTAAATTATTATTGAAAATTATAATAAATGCTTATGTATTCCAGATGGTTGTCTAAGAAGGACAGTAGAGGACTAACTATCCTTGGAGGAGGGTGCTTTCAAATGAACAATATTGGTATGAAATACATACTTTGTAGTTACTCCTGTATAATACAATGTACATGTGGACATGTACGTGTACGTTGTACTACATGTACATACATGTATTTCTAAAGTCAGATTTCACACTTTCAGATTACACTGTACATGTACAGTACTGTACATACATGTACATGTACAGTACATGTATACTGTACATGCAGAAATTAAAGGACACGCTTGTACAGTACATGTAATGTACACGTACTATACAGTAGTGGACATTAAATACATGTAGCTAATGTAAAAAAAACATGAGCTTTTTCATTCACTACTGTATCGGCTTTACTTAACCCTTTAGTGACCGAATAAATTTTTGGCCTGTACAATCTTGTTGACTCAGCACTAGTAGAACATCAGTTCCGACGGTACTGTGACACCCACTACAACGAAACTCCCGTGTGAATGTGAGCATGTCTAGCAGTTTCACTCAGTGACAGAAATTTTGCACTGGCATTGTTGCCATGGAAACGGGGTGATCAGAAGCTCAGCGTTACCACCAATCGGTCTCTTTTTTTAGGAACTTTCACTTTTTGCAAATGCAAAAAGGCAGCTTCAGACATGCTTTTACTGCTTAGATATGGACTTTAATGTTGTGGGCAGAGTTTATGACGCATATAAGCGTGTATACATATGTATGGTTGTTAAAGGGTTAAACAAAATGCTAATGCATACTGTACATGTGCAATGTACTACGTATGTACATGTACATACATTATACATGTACTATATGTACATGTAAATGCACCATATACATGTATATATCTTCTCATGTTCATGTACTATACGTGTACATGTAATTGAATCTTTTGTACAATAGTAAAATTCAAATACTCTGTAACATTGCTGCATGTACATGTAGTAAGAGTTAACTTGAAAAGATTTTATACATGCACATGTACATGTGCATGTATGCTTTACTAACTCATAATGCTACAATAATAATAATGGTTTTGCAGGATGTTACGATTGTGATTCTCCAAATGGACAAATAGTGGAACAAACTGATCAAATCCTCTGGAGTTTTTTCTATTGTCAGAATTCGCTACGAATCGCATATGAGCTTATACAGGATGATCCGGACACATATGATGAGATTTTCACTGCTCTCTGCGAGTCGTACTTGCAACTGTTAAAAGCCATCAAAAAAAACAGGATGTGGAGTGATGAAGATGGATTCTTTTATAATTATTTACGGTATACATGTAGATAAAGCCAGAGTACAAAGCAATGTAGAACGTAATACATGTAACTACACATGTATTACTCCTTTTTCCCTTTAAGATGTGACAAGAAAATGTTCCGCATTAAAGTACGATCTATTCAGTGTTTGGTCCCACTGTTTGGTTGCTTGGTTTTACAACAAGACATTACTTCAAAGCTTCCATTATTTCAGCAGAAGTTGATCACATTACAAGAGAAGTACTCGGATGCTCTGGAACAGGTTACAGCATACATGTAATGTAATAATTACATGTACATGTACATTAACTACTTCATACTGTGCTTTGACTACTTATGTTAATATCAGGTGTCATTCTTGGATCAAACAAACCGTGGATCTGCGATGTATTTGATGAGTGTTCCAACCCCTCTTCAATTAAAGTCAATCCTTAAATATATGCTGGATGAAGACGAACTCCTTTCTCCATATGGTATTAGATCACTATCAAAGTATTATGAAAGCAACCCTTACCCAATTAAGGTAGCAATAATACATTTAGCTATGGTTTATTGTGTTGAGTAGCGTTTCAATACTTTTACATGTGCAGTTTAAAAATTACGTTGTCCGCTATGCTCCTGGTGACAGCAGAAACTATCTATTTGGTGGAAATAACAACTGGTCTGGACCAATTTGGATTCATAGTAAGAACATGAAGTATATGTACAGTGTACATGTACATACACTGTACTATACATGTACAATAGTGTGTACATTACTTACATGTGGTATACTAGTGGGTATATCAAAGGTATTGCCAGTGCAACATGGCCACAACTTACATTGTAAATCTTAGAAACGTTGGTTTTAATACCAGCAACTTTTACAAGCCTTTTTCATAAGATTGCTTACCATGCTTGATTGTCATTTTCTGTACTACTATTGTTGAGTGTAAATTCTTCTTTGGAAGTGAGGAAAGTATTTAACAGAATAGAAACCAAAAATGCTGCGATTAATGGGGATTGCCTGTCAGGTCTGTACCCTAGCAAACTCAGCAGGATCTTACCAATAGCCTAAATCACCAAAACTACATGTAAAGCAAGAAAAAAAGCTGCCATTTACTCTATTCTTCACCATGGAATTCGAAATCAATTTTCCCAAACAAAACTGGATCATGTAAGTTGGTCGCAGCTCTTCTTAGCAGCATTGGCATATGTATGAATGGCCTCTAACTGGCTTCCATTTTAATTAACACAGTCCTGTGAATTAACCCCCAACCACTAGTGTAAAATTACATGTACTACATTCACATGTACAGTACTGTATGTACATGTATGTAATGTATAAACAAGCTCACCCACCTGTACATGTACGTGCGCTATGTACATTAAAATAAATGTACTGTATATCATTTATAGCACGGTTACAAGAGTTCAGTATGGAATGTACTGTATCAGTATTCATGGTGAAGTCAATGCTACAGAGCCTTTGGGCTCAAGCCATTATTTGCAATTCATGTGCCCACTATTAATATTGTATACATGTAGGTACAATACATGTGTACATGTACATGTTAGTTATATTCTGTTCTATTTTGCAGTGAACTACTTAATAATTTCATCATTGGAAGAATACTATACTTATTTTGGTGATGACTTCAAGGTTGAATTTCCTACCAGATCTGGCAAACTCATGAACTTGCTGCAGATAAGCAAAGAATTATGTGAGAGAATTACTAATCTGTTTATTCCTGATAAGAATGGTCGCCGTCCATGTCATGGTAATGATCCATTGTATGCAACTGATGAACACTGGAAAAATTTACTTCTCTTTCATGAGAGTTTCGATGGTGATTCTGGTAAAGGAGGTGGAGCAAGGTACAGTGGATTATTATAAGGAAGCATAGTTCTGAATTTCCTTTACAATTTCTAGCCATACTACTGGATGGACAGCTTTGGTCATTGATTGTATGATGAAGAAAAGATACAATAATAATAATTAAAGCAATAACTAATACAAATTATTGTATAATAATAATAATTATTATAAAAATTATTATTATTTTTATTATCACTAATTTTAACTCCCTTCAAAAATGTTAAATGCTCATGTAACTTATTCAATTTTTTGATTATAAATTATTTTTAAAATAAAAATTAGTGGATAATGCATACACGTACATGTGGTAACAATACATACATGTACATGTACAATAATGGAACAAAAAATCAGCCACTATTTCCATAATAATTATGATTCTTAATTGTACAGTTCATACACTTACACATGTATGCACAGTATAATTATACTTGCTTTTTATTCATGAAATACAGCTTATTTTGATGATGACATAATTGCATGCATGATTAAAAGATTACCATTAGGCAGATTTAGTAATAATTGCATGATCTTTCAAAAAAAATTTAGCATTATTGTAACAATTATAATTACAGTGTAGGTACTACACTTTGTGTAGCACAAGAGTGACAAGACATGCATGCAAGTATATAAATTTTTGTGATGTATAATTATTTTGCTCATATAACTCGATCTACAGACATTATTACAACTTATAACCATAGAATGGATTTACTATTATTATTACAATAATTATGGTCCATAATTAAGTTTAAAATGCTTGTACCTAATGCTATTTCAATTAATATAACAATTGAGTGTAATAGTTTTTGTTACATTAAAGCAAGTGAGAATATTGACATACATTATAATTCACATTAATAATTCTGATAATTTTATACACGTGAATAACAATAGATTTGATCATACATTGTAATCATGATACAGAATGAATAATAACTGTAAAAAAAATTAAAAAATGAACACAATTATAAATCACACAATCACTTCACAGTAGTTAGTGAGAACTGTTGGCTAAATTGCTGCACATCAAGTTGTGTTGACAGTAGTCTATGCCTTTCTTTAAGGTTACGAGCCCTGGTATGGGCATTTTCAATTTCAATGGCAAAATTAGATGGAAACCATCCCCACTGTAGGTCTCTCAGTTTCTCGCCTTCATACCAACCTATATTAATGCCATAAACAAAAATGCGCGTAAAATTCACCCTAAGAGCGAATATTACTACACAAACCATCTGCCATTTTTCTCAGTACTTTTACAATGTCTCCTCTAACCAAACTGAGTTCATCATGTTGCTGTGGCGTGTAGTCATAGATGGCCTGTACTTGTGGACAGTCTATGCACAAAATACAATCAGTATAGTTTAGTGAAGCAGCTTATGTAATTACCATCATACCCCAGGTCTCATATATGGTCTCGTCTTCCTTCTGCTTTTCCTTTGCCGGATGAGAAATAGATTCCATCCATCTTGTGCATTCAGTGCTACAAAACAAATATGCAAACATTTATTGAAAGTAGTACAGCAAGGGGTAACAGGAATCCACACTAAAATACTTGAAGGGTAGCAGTACGAATTAGCAACAAAAAGTACACAATTAAATTGGTATTCTCTCCCTGTGATTTGTTACTATGTTATCATACCCCAGCCAGTGCAAAATCTGATTTACAAGCTGGCCTGAGCCTGAGGGCTTATAGATTAGATATTGCATGAGCAGGGATGTAAAAAGAAATTTATTTCACAGTGAGGGTGAGCCATCATAGCGCAATGCCTGTGTGTTTATCACATGGTAATCTACGTCTTGTCAGGCATCATTTCAAATCAAGTGGCAGTCTGATCAGTGTCAGTCAGAATTCAGCTTCACTAATAGAAGTCGTTGGAATTCATAATGAACAAGTAAACATAAACCTGGTAAGTGAACTGAGGCAAGTACAAGGTTATACTTGATTTATGGTGTAGTTATATTGTATGTCTAGTTAGTGGCCAAGATCGATCGGTTTGCTAGCTTTTCAAATGAGCCACTGAAATTTACGTTGGTAGAAGACTGTTGGTCTAGGCCCTTGGCTTCTCAGCATTGATGTTTGACTGCAGAGCACTGTATCAAATATCAAAAGCATTTACTGCACTGAGTGCACATGCACAGTATTGGATTTATTTTACTAACGGTCGCTTTAAAGGATGCCTTTAGTATGAATTAAACTGAATGTAAAACCATACAAATACATACAACACAATGTACAAACACATCTACTATTGTGATGCATGCATATCCTCCTCCATTATTGCTTCGCATCTTGCTTCAGTGACCAATGTTCATTCAAATCACAAAGAATAACCACTCTAGTTTGAGGTATACACACTGTCCCAGAATGTCTTAGGATATATCCCATAAGTCCAAAGTACATATACTGATGTACATGTACAAATACTTGTGGATACAACTACAGTCCGTGACTAAATGGCATTGACTTGGGACAGAGTGTAGCAATATTAGAAATGCAAGCAACATATTCAACTACCAACAAGGAAGCCAACCCTCATGAACTCAATGAAAAATGGCATAAATACATACGTACATGCCTTCCAGTGGTGAATACAACACACTCTAGCTACATACAAAAAATTTTCAATGGAACTTACTCATTTTGACAAACCAGCACATATCTTTCAACCTTCTGAGCTGAGTTGTCCAATAATATGAGCAGGAAAGAGTGTGGCTCATTAGCTGAGGATACCACCCATGTCGCTCGGGTTAGAGTCTCATGTTCCCCAAATGTATGTTTAGGATACACAACAGATTTCGAAATTTTTAGTTTCTCAATTTCAACAACAGCCTTTGACGCATAATCAATTACTTTGTATGAAATTTCGCCTTTGGGTCTAAAAAAAGTGCAGAACCAGGAATTAATTAAGTATGAAATGCTACATTGTATATTCATGATTAGCCTAATTTACCACAATTATGTTTATAAATTATCATAATTCTAAATTTTGGATGACAAATATGAAATTTGAAAACGCAAATTCTAAATCGCATAATTTTAAGCATTAATTATTATAATATTCAATCACAAACAAAAAATTCTTTTGAGTTGAGAAATGATACCCCAGCCCAGACCCCCCCCTGCCCAATACCCAGGCCCAGACTCAAATTTTATATGTACAGTATGTGTCAATGAAAGATACCCAATATACATGTACATGTATACAAAGTATATGTGCACAAGCAGTGACAAGTACATGTACATACATGTACTAGTACAGTACATGCACTTGTATAGCACTAAGCCACTAACCCTTTCTTCCGTTTTGTGATAAGGATGTAATCAGTAAAAGCAAATAAGAAGACCTGTATTCTCCGTATCCTTGGTTTACCAAACAATCTCTGTTCAATTTCAAGCAAGGAAAGCGATCCTTTTCTTTCCAACTTCCTTGATATAGAGACCAAAGGAAATGGCTAGAAAAAAAAAAAAGAAAATTACATGTCATTCACTAGAATATTATTAATGATGGTTAGCACTGCATGCATATGCTTATAAATGTACTAGATTAGCGCAGTAAGAACACATGGAATAATATTAAAAAATGTACCTGTATTGAAGCAGATGTGGGCATAAAAAATGTTATAATACATGTACATGTGGGTGGTAAAAGGAGTGTGAATGCCCTTAACATGTACTGAATGGACAACAGGGAATGAAGCACTTATAGTAAAACATGCACTGACTTGTATTGTGTATGAAGCAGCATTACAACCAGTGTTAATGGTACCATATAGTTATTGTGGGCTTAGCTACCTTCAACTTTCCGAAATTCAACTGATTATGAATCTGGTGCAATTCCTCTGTTCTTTCCATTTGCCTTGCACCATCATTACAAGCAGTCACCAGCTATAGAGATGGATAGAGAGAAACATACAACCTAAGATTAATGTGCATATACAATGTATTTATTAAATTCTTGATCGAGATAGCATAATACTCTCATTATTTAACAATAACATTAATAAACTACATGTACTATTTCAGCTTAAGGTCACTGTTGTTGTTAGAGGCTCACAGTACTAACTACTTATTGTACCCACATGTAATTGCTAGGTACTTTACAATTTAATTTGGCATTAAAGAAAAATTTACAGTATCAGTATAGAGTTTTTGAAAAGGTTATATACCACTTGCAGGAATCAAACTTTCATTGAAGAAGGTCTTTAACAATGATAAAAGGGTACAAGATTCTTTTATGTGCTAAATCATTTTCTTATTTAGTACAATTTCATTGATACTAATTTTTGTTCTACCATGCATGGTCTGTGTTTCATTTTTCTTCAAGCTTTTAACTTCTCTTACACTCAGAGTTAGTCTTCAAAGAAAATTCGGTTAATTGTGGTCTGAAGCGGATCGATAAGATCAGGTAACAACCACTACTGACCCTTATAAAGTGAAGATAGCCACTTTTCATTATCAACTTAACCAAGTTTAACCTACCATACATTTGCAGCATAAACCCTGATCTATACACATATGATAGAGATATCCTGGACTGATGTGGATGCTGATTGTGTGCTGGCATTGTACCCCTAAGTGTGAGCTATAGAGAGTGCTTAAGTTTTGATAGAGCATTGTAATTTTAAGACAGAGTCTAATTTTGATCAGAAACCCAAGTATATGCACTACAACAAAATCCAGGAACAGTATAATAAGCGTACAATTTAATGCTTTTGACCAAATATAGTATTTGCTAAAACTAGTGTCCACTTGTAAAAGCTACCATAGTTAGGTGTACATAATGTGTATGTACATGTACAACAACGAGCAGCTTGTTTGTGAATGATCAGCAATACCTTTTGTACAGATCTCAAAGCGTCTTCCACATTGGAATAATGATTGTGATCTGATGACATTCTATTGAGTATAGCAAGAACAAGCAATGGTAGTCTGGTTATCCTTTGCATTGGAAGAAGGAGAAATGAAGTAATAGACAAGCTCTGGCACCGTTTATGGGATTCCAAACGTTTTACAAAATCAATGAACATAGTGTTGCTATATCTAGAGAAAAAAAGGAACAATTACGTAAGTGAATATCCAAGGGAACTTCCCAACTTACAACATTTCTGTAATTTCTCTCATTTGATAGACTTGATTTGTACAGTACGTAATGTAACAGCCAAACTCAGTCTCAGCCTACAACACATACAACAATACTACACACACACACACATACAGTACTGTAAATGTTCTTACATATCGTGAAATAATGTCACTGATGTCATCAATAATTAGTGATTGCTTCTGTCTTGCTCTTAACTCATGAAGAAAACTAATGTACATGCATATTGTATCGTAGTTGGGTTGTCAGAGGGCTTTACAATAACTTACTTGGCTGATACTTGACGAATTTCCTTAATATTAGAATATATGACATGATATTGTCTCTTTGAGAGTATTCTACGTTCAAGAGGTAGATTAGGGTTCATTCCAGCATCATCCATGAAATGCTCAATCAAAACATCTAAACTACGAAGATACGATGCTTCAGATGTGATTACTTCAAACATAGCCTAAAATGGATCAACACAACATTATAAATACACTAACACCGTATGTCTCTGTACAAACCTCTTGCAACTTCTTCTGTTGATCACTCAGAGTCTGCAATAATCCACTATTGATGACCTACATGTATATATGTAGTACAGCGTACACTATAAGTAGTAGCTAAAGATCTACTATTTAAGTATCTGTACTCGACCAGCAATGAGGCCAAAATAAGTGACGTACATGTATAACTTAAGACAATTGATTTATAAATATTAGTGGGCAATATGAGAGAATCAAAGGAATCACTCGTACAAAAAAAGGCATTTTTAGTGTTCTGTTTTCAAAATGCAATAAATGAATTCTGGACCCTTTTCAAGTTTAGCTTTCTGAAGAGTCAGCAGAAATTTGACAGGGGCATCGTTTGTATTGTTAGGAAGTGAATGCCACCACCCACCCCCCCCCCCCCCTGTAGGGGGAATACAGTAGGTCAGGATATTCTTAGGACTGCTAATTCCCTAATTCTCGTGTTTATACAGCTGCAATACTATTGTTATTAGGGATATGCAAATTATGCTCCTATTACCCTAAAATTATGCTTTTTCAACTCCCTATTATGCTATGCTCATATGC
>JAYJLX010021221.1:0-17269 GCA_036873525.1 Chalinula nematifera | reverse complement strand
TAGAGGTTCTCCACGAAGCACATCTTGGTTCAACAAGGATGAAGAGTTTGGCTCGTGGGTACATTTGGTGGCCAGGAGTGGATGGGGAAATAGAGCAGTATGTAAAGGAGTGTTCCACTTGTCAACTGCACTCACCAGCACCACCAGCAGCTCCTGTTCAAACATGGATACCACCAGAGAAGCCTTGGACAAGGATTCATCTGGACTATGCTGGTCCGTTTTTGGGTAGCATGCCCGCGGTTTTTGGTCAATGCAACATCCAAGTGGTTAGATGTTCGTTTGATGAGTTCGATAACTGCTGAGAATACTATTGAGAAGTTACGACTCATATTCGCCACCCATGGGTTACCAAGAGTGATTGTTACTGACAGTGGACCCTCATTCACAAGTAGTGAATTTTCTGGTTTTTGTGAGGGTAATGGAATCAAGCACATTTTGTCTGCATCTTATCACCCCTCTACCAATGGACTTGCGGAGAGGGCGGTGCAGTCTTTCAAACGGGGATTAGAGAAAGTCCAAGGAGGCAGTCTACAATCACGCCTTAACCGGTTTCTGTTTAATTACAGGATAACACCACACAGTACTACGGGGATATCCCCAGCTAAGGCATTAATGTCCCGACATCTCAGGTGTCGTTTTGGATTTAGTACAACCGAATGTGAATACTCACCAGAAGGATGTGGAACCACCCACTAAATCGGCTCGGAAATTTGAAGTTGGTGATCGGATTATGGCCAGAGATTTCCATCATAAGGGTGTGTCTTGGTTACCAGGAAATGTTGTCAAGGTATCCGGACCCTTGTCGTACCATGTAAAGATTGATCAGGGTATCATTCGAAGACATGTGGATCATTTACTGGGTTGCCCTGAGGCTGTTTCGGTAATGCCCGGTGATTCACAGGATACAGAGAATGACTTCCGAATTCATTGATGTGGGCCTTCAAGATGGACCCTTATTGGACAATCGAATAGATCCTCCTACGATTCCACCACCGGTTCGCAGTCGTCCCGAGTTCATAATCCTCCTTCCCATTACCCCGGACTCGTCTATTATTGACGATTTGTTCAGGTACCTATAAATACTTGTTTTTGTAGAATTATCTTTTGATCTTGTAATTCCTTTTGTTAGTATTAGTTTGAATCTACGAGGGAGGAAATGTTATGATTTACTATAATTAATAATGTTTATTAATGACTTAATAATTGATTGAGGTGTATGTTTTGTTTTTAGTTTTTCAGTTGGTCTCCTCCTCGTGTCCTTGTACTTATTTACCTTGTTATTTATATGGATTGTTGTTGTGAGTTATTTCGTGTTCTCGAGTAAATATATATTATTACTAAGTCAAACGATCAATACACGACAGTTGTGGCAGCCTTGTTATTTTTGTACATGGGCGATCCTTCACACCTTGATTATAATTCAGGTGTTAAGGATCGCCCATACAGAATTAACAAGGTTGCCATTACCTTGTGATGCTTGTGACAAGGTGATGGCCACAACCTTGTAGCTAGATACAACCTTGTACGACCTTTGTTACAACCTTGTACAACCTCGTAATTACAACCTTGTAGGGAATAGATTTGCATTAATTGCATATGATTCAATTGTGAGTTGTGACAATTATATCCTTAATTGTGAATTTAGCTAATTTAAATCTTCAGATACATGCAGTTTATCATGTTTATAGAGCGATTTAAATCCCAGAGTATTGTATTAACTGAAAATTCATTGAGGTTTTGTAAGTGGTGGTCTATATAGTGGTGGAGGGTCTAAAGCATGATAAAAGTAGGTCATGCAATCGAATGTCAGGGTTCAAACCCAACTGAGTGATTTTTTTACAAACCAGCTTTTTTGTCTCATTAATACATGTTTGTAACAACCTTGTTACATCGTTTTAACAACCTTGCCACATTACCTTGTACAACCTTGAGAGTCAAGGTTGTGGCAACCTGGCTACAACCTTGTTATTTCTGTATGGCCAGTGTCCCATTTTTATTATTAATAAAATACATTTTGAAATTACCTGCTGCTGTATTTGAGAAAGACATGGCATCTTTTATTGTAATCCTCTTCTGTAGTTCCAAAAGATGATATAAGTCCAAGCATGTTTTGCTGATATATACCGCATTGCAAGAATATGTTAGCTATAGCGAAGATGGTGCCACCGAGATATGTGTCGAGAAGCAGGCATTGGTAAGAATACAAACCATAATCTTAGGGTTCTTGGGGCTTCTACATTGTTTAATGCCATTGTGCCAGAGCATATTATCCAGCAGCATATTAGTTATCGATCTCTTGAAGATCTTTGTGTGTACGAGCGGATTAGAGCAAGAGGGGGCATGCAGTTACAAAGATTTTTACTCGAGAAAGTAGGGTTTTTGATAATACTTCATCTACATGTACCACTAGAATGGAGTGTGAAACAGGCACAGTGTGACTACTGACGAGGTGAAGCCTTTAGTTCTGTCCGATGGTTAAGCAGTTTCCTGTGGTGTGTTCGTCAAGTAACCAGAAGCCACTATTCATTGATCAGGAAGCATTAAGCTCTAAGACTAACAAACAATTAAATTAAATTCCAACTCATTAAAAAAAAACACTCCTGACGAAAATATGAAACAGCATGCAGCAATGCATGGATTGCTTATATGCATGCAGTTATGATATGATAACCGTAGAAAATCAGATCGTACACTGCATGATCAATCAAAATAAATTATATCCGGCTTGGAACTTAACAAATCTTATGGCGCTGAACTGAAAAAAAAAAAAAGAAACACAGAAAATTTAAAGCAAGAACAAAAATTTGGGAAAGCAAGAAAAAAAAAATTGCCAGGCCAAAGCACACTTCAGAAAACAAAAAAATCACGATAAAAAAAAACACCTGGAATTAAATTGCGAGACAAAAAAATTGCTGATTTTCAAATAACAAAACAAAGGCATAAATTGGACAAAATTAACTGATGGTCTCAAAACTGCATTGGTACACTGGTTGTGCATGTCCTAATAACCCAGTATTTGCCACAACTCTTGAGAAACTTTGAACTTCTTTTTGTTAATCTGAACTATTTCCTCGAATTTTGACAGCAGGTTGCTGTTTTCGAGAAGATATTTAGATGTTACACTGTAAGAGAAATGAACCACTAAAGCCTTTCCAACAATGCAGTTAACACGTTTTGATTTAGCAGTGTAGTCATGAGTGAGCCACCGTTCGTCATCACCTGGGCCTGATTTCATTTCCCCAACTTTTATCATTGCTACTAAGTCCATGGACTGCCAGTCAAGCAGCATAGCATTTATCGAAAACCTCATTTTGTCTTTGATGTATTCAAGATGGAAAAAATACTTATCCAGAGTTCCTTTGTGGTAGTGGTACAGGAAAGTTTCCAGAGTTAATTTAGCACATGTAGCACTATACATTCCACAGTATGGATGGGTAGTATAGCCGAATTTTACCTGTTTTAGATTGGTATCATTATATACACCTAGCTTTTGATGCAACCAACTGCATCTCCAGTTATTCCCGGCTATATTGAAAAAATAGAACAGGCAGTTTGAATGGTTCTCTTCCTTGAGCACAGTTTCAAACGCACCAGGATGAATATACACAATGTCATCGTCCAATTTGAAAAACTTTGTCCTTAATGGGTCAGATGAGATTCGAGGCAGTATTTCATCTTTGAAAGGAGAATCAAAACTATTTTGTGCTTGTTGGCCATACCACAAAACAAATACTTCTTTCTTTAGTCTTTTATTAGCATAGTTTACAAATATAGACAATTTTTTTAATGTATTTTTGTCACATTTAATCCTCATGAACCACACTTCATCAATAACCCCTCCATTAATCCTCAGGTCTCTGTAAAGATAAGGTAAAAGGATTCTAAGAAAATGCCATCTGCCTGTGTAAATAGCAACAATATTCCGATGGTTAATGCCTTCACTAGCATTTGCAGAGCTCAGTTCACAGCTGCATGATGATGCTGATGAGCAATTCATGAGCACAGGAGCAGTCCTAGGTCGATAATATTTGAAGTGTTGGATACCTGAATTAGGAATTTGAACAGCAATAAAAACACAAATCCCCATCACTGCAACAATGAAAAGAAATTTGTATGTGTTAAACATACTGCTTAGTTGCATGCGGTAGCACAGCTATTGCAGGTCCAAAAATGGCAATGTATTCAAGGACATGTAAGGGAAGTCAAGAATTGCAGGATGTTAACTGCTGTTTAATTGAAGTTGATGAAGTATATATAGGCTACTAAAGTACGTTCAAGTTGAGTTGAGGATTTGCTCATTAGTATTCATTGGAAATTATTGTGCAATAATTTATCATTCATAACGGATTAAGTACGGAAGTGCGTGGGCGGTGAATAGCGATAATTAATGAATTTTAGATGAATATCTAATGAGCAAATCCTCAACTCAATGTGAATTGACTTTAGTACTGAATTTCAACTAAAAAATGTATCATAGGGCATGTATCTAATAAAATGTAAAAATACAATATTTCAGGAAGTATGCGCTATACACTGCTAAAACAAAAGTTTAAAATTTTTACTAAAAGTGGTATATAAAAAGGTTGTCTCCTGGGTCATACCAAAATAAGGTACCAACTTTATACCATAACATAAAAAGGTATATAAATTTATTCTAAAGTATAGGTATAAATTTTAAGAGTTATTTGGAACATAGGAACCAGGAGACGGAACAAGGAATTGTTATAGTGATGAGTCATAAGCAAGAGAAACACAATTACAATGCAACATTGATTATCCAGACCCCTTTGTTCTTAGCCAATTTCAAATACTGTCCAGATATTGGAAAAGTCTTGATGATTGAAATGCCCTTAATAGTAGCAAAAACATACATCCATGCACTTACATTAACAGTTAAGGTCACAGCATAGACTAGGTTTATCCTTAAAATTGCTGAAAGAAGGCAAAAATTTTGCATCTCATGACTTTGTTTTAGTCAATAGTCAGCAATTTTTACAATTAATAATGTCTAATTAATCAGTGGTTATAAATTGTTTTTCAAACTTTGAGAAGTCTGGATAATCGAGGTTCCAGATAAACGAGATCCGGATAATCTAGTTTGCACTGTACTTGTGTGTGTGTACCCTTACATTAACCCTGTATGTACATGTATATACTCTTACATTAACCCTGTATGTACGTGTATAGCCTTACATTGAATTCAACAACTGATTATAATCTTTTTGTATTTCACAACCTCTGTCCCTCCATCAGGGCTGTTAAGGGTATTGCAATCAGTTGTTCTCAGATTGTATTGCCTAGGTAACTACACTTACAATACACATTTGCATACACATAATACATTGTATACATTTATATAATAATTTAGAGTTGATTTGGCGTCAATAAATTTCTCCTTTTCCTTGCTTCCATACCTTTCCCCCTTTGCTTATCCTATATACTCTCCCTCTCCTCCTCTGGACGAAGGCCTATTCCCAGTTATATCCAAACCAAGGCACAGTCACTGGACACAAACGTTGATAATACTTATTTTAGATAACTAACAGTAATTTTTTTTAAATTAATCTAATTGTATGATATGTGGAGAGTACAATTTGACATCAACTGTCTGGGTTTTGTGGTCGCTATATTATAAACATAGCACCCAACTTTTCATTTTGTCTTGTTTACAAAAATAGGGCCATCTAAGGCAAGATATCACATTAGTTTAGAAATAGTTGACCTATATGTATTGCATATAGTGTAATGTATTGTGTATTATACTCAATGGTTCCCCCACCCAAAGTATCTTATCAGTGAGCTTGGTAGTGTGTCATGTGTTAATCTGTATTTGACACTCCACTGAGAAAGATTAGTTCATTTTAGAAGGACATATATATATTGAATATGAAAAAAGAATAGATTTTTTTCTCTCAATTTTTAATTATATTACACTGAATGTTCTATTCTGTATAATCATGCAACTTTGCAAAAAAAAGTAACAACCAATTAAAGGAGAACTCTATAATATTTCGCACTAACCCTGCATGGTAACCACTGAGCAGTATACACGGTTATAGCAGCATATAGATCTAGTACAATAAACTATAGTATTGTATATTACCTCATAATTTAATATTGCATGCATGTAAAGTGGGCACACTATAAATCCTGAATAATTAAAACCTGTATAATATGTAGACCTCATGCATGTGTTATAGAGCATTGTAAACTAACCTTAAGAAACCGACCTGCAAATGAATGACATTGGTATAGGCCAATCAATAATCAATAACGAATAACAAACAATGGATAATGAACAATCGATGAGGATAACAGAGTCATGCATCCTGTTTGTTTAGTATACTACAGATTAGAGTGCTGTAGATAGCATTATTTGTGACCCTAGCTAGCAAATAAATAATGGCTGAATCCTTAACCTCATTTAAACAGAAGTTTGACAACCAGTTGACATGTGCTGTGTGTTTGGGCCAGTACACTAACCCAAAGACACTACCTTGCCACCATTCATTTAATTTGTTAGGAATGTATCAGGAGACTTCCATTGGACAGAAAGGTCTGTCAATCTATTGAAAAAGACACATTAAGTTATTCTTGTATTGTGTATAGGGAGACAGGTATTGTCTCAACTGTCCAACGTGTCGCATTGAGCAACCTTTACCAGAGGGAGGAGCTAATGAACTGCCCAATGCCTTTCAGATCAACAGCCTACTAGAGTTGAAGAATGATCTAAAAAAGAACGAGCCTCACTCCACTAGCACCAGCAGCAAGGAACATGAGGAGATATCAACAGCAGGAGATAAGGCTAGTACATGCCCTCTACACAACGACCCTCTCAGAGTCTACTGTGAAACATGTGATAGACTCATCTGTCGTGACTGTACCATCAGTAATGAACACAAGAAGCACAGATACGATCTGATTGTGGAGTGTTACCCTAAACACCATCAACAAATAGAGGGTGAACTGAAACAACTCAAGAGTAAAATAACCGATATCGATACAGCAATCACGGAGACAGCAGTGGATGAACAAGGGGCAAGATTAACAATGGAAATCCACCAACACGCTCAACAACTTATTAATGTTATTCATGAGTCAGAGAGACAGTTGATACAACAGGTTGACACAATAACACAGCACAAGAAGGAGTTCCTAGCTAAGCAGAAAGAAGCTGAAAGAAAAGTTCATAGCCAACTAAAGAAATGTGAGGAGCTGATCAAAGAGAGATGAGCCGGGGGAAAATACTAATGAAGAAACAAGCCATGATTGGACGAATGAAGAAGGCCAGTGAACACATTAACCCAGCGACATATGGACCAATAGAAGAAGCCAAGGCAAAATACAAAAACTACAACGGTATTGAAGATCACGCAATGATTGGTAAGATTACTGAGGGTGTAACTTGTGCTAAAGCAATATTAGATGCTCCTCCCTGCTTCCCTAAAGGTAAAAACTGTTCATTATCCCTCACACTACAGTCACATAATGGGTTACCTTTCCCTGTACCCTGTTCAGCTGTATCGTGTATTGCACATTGTTTGACTGGCACTAAAAAAACTATGAAATGTAACGTTTTAAAATCCCAGTCATCAGGAAAGTGCAGCATCAACTTCATTTCCCAACATAGTATGATATACAAATTGGAGGTATTAGTGGGAGGGGCTGGAGTTCCAGGTAATACCATGCTTTGTGCAGTTACACCAGTGAAGACCTTTAATGTTGTTAGCAAGCCCGGTCATTGTCATATAGCAGTGTGTAATAATGGAGATATATTAGCAACAGAACACACTACTCACAGTATAACAGTACTGGACAAGGAGGGAAAGAAAGTGAGGTCAATAGGAAAAGAGGGAACAAATAACGGGCAGTTAATGCATCCCTTTGGATTGGCTGTTACCAATGATGGACATGTTTTAGTAACAGATCATCATCGACTACAAAAACTAACATTTGATGGAGTTTGTGTCAAATCCATTGGTAGCTGTGAGAGAGGTAAGGGCCCACTACAGTTTAATTGTCCCCTGGGTATTGCAGTCCATCCTACTACAGGACAGATATTTGTTGCTGAGGAGGGTAATAATCATATTCAAGTGTTAAATCCTGACCTCACCTTTTTACATATTATCACTCTACAAGATGACAGCAGTTCCAATTGCCGTGTGATGTATCATTAGACAACAAGGGGTATTTGTATGTTGCTGAGTATGGTAACCATTGTATTACAAAGCTCACTACAACAGGAGAGTACATTGCAAAGTTTGGTTCCAAGGGATATGATCCTGGTCAGCTGATGCATCCAACCTCCCTTACTATCCACAATAACCTAGTGTATGTCTGTGAACATGGTAATCATTGCGTGTCAATGTTTGACACACAAGGAATTGAACGAGGAAATATTGAACGAGGATTGAATAGTCCTTTTGGTGTGGCAGTGGACAAACAATGTATAATTTGTATGTTTGTGACAGTTTAAATTACAAAATAGTTGTTGATTGATTTAATGTAGTACATGCATGTATTCAGTGGTTTGTCAAATGCATGAAACAAACTTATGTTACTAAAATTTAACCTACACTTCCACAAAACTGTATTGAAAATAAAACTTTTAGTCTTGTTTGTATACTCTTTCCGTCTATTTCATTCGCCGAGCATGATTGAAGTTATTATCAGTATTTCCAAAAAAACCTTAATCATAGTCTTATAACTCTTGTTGTTTGAATAATGGTATATAATACGATGCATGCACCTCACACAGTATACATATATAACAATGAATATAGCAATGCAGTATGCAACATGTATTCAGATAGGCCCTTGGTACATCACTGAGACCCTTTCCGGCTTGTGTATGAAGTGTAGCTGGATATACTATAGAGAACCTACCTATACACACATCTTGGCAGCAATTATGCATGTGTTGTACTGTTTTGTAGTATTATAGTGCTTGAGTCGTAGTATAATTGAGCAAGTTGCAAATTAAGTTTCAATTCCGAGGCCAGTTATTTATTTCAAGAAAAAAAATATTCAAAAAAGTTAATGCCTACAAATATTATAAAAGTCCGTTGTAATAAATGCTAATTATAATGAAATAAATTGAGTCCTATACATATGCAAATTCTATTACCAAAAAAAGAACTTTTATAATATTTAATCGAAAACAAAGGCCTATACTACGAGTATTAATATTAAAAGTGTTAATTAATCTGCCATAATCACCGCCTCAGATGGATGACCATCACATCCGGTAAACGTCATAAAGGCAAATCTATGGTCCCAGCTTAAATAAGCTGGTGCAGTAGAAATATCCCAGCTACCGATATCTAATCGGGATCCTTTTGGTGTTTTCCTTGCAAAATACGCTACTGGAGACTGTCCCTGAACTACCATTGCTAAACGTAAATTATATTTGGAAAGAGTTGGACTGTTGTGTATTTTTGATGCAGCTAGTTCAGCATTAGTCTCATATTTCGGAAACCAGCATGCAGGATCAGGACAATACTTTTTACAACAGCAATCTCTAAGACCATCTATTTGACTTAGGTCACTTGCTAAATTCATTCCACTAGTAACTGGACTGTCGATGTAACGACTAACTACATAATTTCTGTTGTTATAGCGGAAGCGATGGTATACGTAATCGCTGTTACTGTATATGGTGTGCTGATCAAAACCAACTTTAGGATTATACACCACTACAGCCCATGTCACATCAGGATACTTGTCAGCAAGAGACTTAGCCATGTGCTCAGCAACCAAAATATAATAAGTTTTGCTTGGTATACTTATATAAATATTGTCAGCATCTGTTCTCCATTGATCACCTATAAATATAATGAGAATATTATATTATTTTAATTTTTGCAATTGACTACACTTAAAGTATGTATATGCAATGCATTGCTTTTTTTTTTTGGACTGATAAATTCAGTACATGTAATGAAGTTGCACTGAAATAATAGCCTAGCAAGAACATTGTTTTATACTGTTAAATGTGCATGTGTTCTCATATCTTACCATCACATGATGTGGAATCCCCAGACCACTGTCCATTTCCTTGGCATATTTTCTCCCTGGGACCAATTTGTGCACTACCAGGAAGGCAGTCGAGGTAGCACGTCTCACCATTAAAAAGCTTGTTACACTGAGTAACTAGGCCTGGTACATAGAGAGGGTCACATGTTCTTCGGCAACTTAACATCTTCGTACATGTTTGGCTTTTATCTATGAGGTATAAAGACGAATCCACTTCCTTAGTTGTTGAGTATCCTCCAACGTTGATTAGAATTTTTATGTAATGTGTAGAATATCCAAGATGTGAGCAAACATCTGTCATACTTACATCATTATTCATTTTCGGACAGGCTGTCTCAGTTTCACCACTAGGATACTCAATGGTAAGTCTGCCGGCGAAAGTATTTGTATTGCCATTCGAAAGTGACGGGTGATGTGTAAAGCGAACTTTCATAGAACATTGTATTCGGGTACCAGATGGTGATTTCCACAATAACGTTTGTCCTCTCAATACCTCGCAAGCAAATGCTTCAGAAATCTTACCATCAGGAGATATATTACATCCAGACCAACCGTTAACATGGCATTGTATATCACCATAGATACGAAACAAGTATTGCTGTATACCTGTAAAATATATTGCCACTCGACACACCTGTTGCTGGACTGACCAGTGGCCCTCAATAGTGCAAGTTAGAGACTGTTTATCAGGATTATTTGTATTATATGTTATGTAGTATCCATTATTGCACTGTAGATTAACAACTTCACCACTGAGGTACACTCGATCTACAAACTTTCCACTCGGTAAACTATATGTTCCATGTGGTTGAGGCAAAAGTGTTGGGCACGACTTCCTGATACACTGTACATTTGTAGAGGGACTGTATACTACAGATTGACCAGAGGCAACACACGTTTTCTTCTCTGGCCCTTGTCTGCTGTAATGATCTTGGCATGTAAATGTGATCTGTTCATCACGATAAGCGAACGAAGGTTGAATATATCCGTGTTGAATGGAGGGATACGGTGAGCATGCTGGCTTTTGGACACATGTTTGTAGGGGAGGAACCCATCCATGAGTACCGTGACACGTACTTGTAAAAGTATTTCCACCTCCAACTACTTCATAGTGATCAAAGCATGTCCATTCATTGGTCTCTCCGTGTGCAACTGATGCGTGAACTGGAATAGCCTTTAACACACTGTCATGAACTGCATCACAACGAACGAGAGTACATTGGGGTTGCACTGGAACACTTACATTGCAGTCATAGTAGTCTTGTCCATTAATTTCGTAGAAGTCATCACAAGCCAAATAAGCTCTGGAATTACCGTTTACCAGTTCTATTCTGTCGATGTACATGTGAGCGGGAAGGGAGTTAAAGTTTGAGCAAATACTGTCTCCAGCTACTACAGGGTTGGATGAAAGGAACTGACTCATTGTTTCGTTGATTCTTGAGGCAACAGCTATTACATATTCCTTTTTTGGATGCAAATGATTAGCAAAAAAATCATACTGAGTGTATGATAGTACATCATCATACTCGATGGTGTGCACTTCATTCGGTTTTTCTGTTTGCCAATAATTTATTGTGTAATTATAGTAAAAAACATTAGGGTCAGTTTTATTATCCGGAGCTGTCCATTTGACATCAAAGCCACCGGGAATAGCAAGAACATCTACATTGGCAGGTGGATTCGGAATTGTGGTTGCTACAAGCATAGAGGACATTGTGGCTCGTACTTGGCAGACACTCAATACGACTACAAAGTATTGTTTTTCACCACTTTTTAAGTCACTCATAGTGGCACTACCAAACCCACTGTAGTCATTGTAACTAAGGTCAAATTCACTTATCGAGGTTGTATTCAGATCAGTATAATAAATATAATGTAGTGCAGCATCATCTGATAGAGGGTTGGATAAACTAAGTGAACTCATTTCAAGCTTTAACGTAACTGATGTTTCAGTAATTGATGTTACAGAAATAAATGGCATTGTCTCATCTTGAAGTTCGGTTGATGTTGCATTGAAATCACGTTCGATTGCAGTAAAATTATCTTCCGGGTAAACATATGCATCAGAGAACATCAAAGCAATGTGACGGCTTGATGCGTTACCTGACCAATACAGTAGTTGCACTTCCAAAAATTCTTGGTTCAGTAAGGCTCTCGTCATAGCTCCAGTGGCATTGCTGTTATTGTAATGGGCAACAACATTGAGATCATTTCCAGTGAAGAAATAACACATTTCAGCGAAGCTTACGTCAGAGAAATAAACAAAGTCCAATGTATCATCGGCTGCAAAATTATTGATGATTTTGAAACCATATGATTCCGTCATATCATAAATATCAGCATCCATTCCTCCTTCAAGTATATCGAAACCTCCTCCCGGAATTATATAGTCATCTCCGCCATTGCCTCTAATGTCATTATCTCCTCCATCACCAATCAATGAATCATTAAACTCGGACCCGCCGATGTTCTCTATTGATACGTATCTGTCCCCTTCAGCATCACTGTGTAGTCCAACACCAAAAACAAGATTGATCAACACCCCACTAGCTGTCTCTCCATCACCACTGAATATAATGGAATCGGTTCCATTACCGCCATCGATCTCATCAGCTCCTTCTCCACCATAAATATCATCATTACCGTCTCCACCAAATATCGTATCATTACCGCTTCCACCAGCTATACTGTCATCTCCTCCACCACCATCGATGTAGTCATCCCCATCCAGTCCATATATTTCCTCACCAAGTGTAAAGTTTCCACCATGAATTTCATCACCAATATTTCCTCCAACTATCTTCATTGTTTCGTTCCCTCCGTGTATAATGTTGTCTTCTATTTGAGATCCATATATTCCCCTAACGTAAGCAAATGATGTATCATTGTTTGTAGTGGGTGATATGACCTGACTGAATTGTGAGTCTGAATAGTCAATCAACGAGACTTCCCTGCTGATAGCGTAGTTTCGATTTTTAACTTGAAATATTATTCCATCTGAAGCATGAATGAATATATGTTGGTATTCGTCACCAAGTATATAGTCATGGAGACTGACATTTACAGAGTTGTTGACTGATATTGAAGAAAGGACAATGTCATTATCGAATTGTTCAACTCTAATGTCACTGTATATTTCATTGAACAGTATGTGGTCATATTGTCCATCTGTGGCGTAGTTATGAATGGCATTGTCTACACCATAGTTGTGACCGAGCACGTAAGTATCTGATCCATTGCCTCCGGTAAGTACTTGATAACCGTATGAGTCACTGGGTCCCGGGTCGATGTAGTTGTTTTGACTATTACCATTTATGACAAAACGGCAGTTGGATGCATTCGCCAGAAATCGTTGCAATTCTTCAAAAGGAGATTGATTAAAGTCGTATACTTTAACACTTCCATCACAGCTTTCTGTGGTTTCTATCTCGTACGGTTCGATGTAAGATGTAAAGGTTTCTAATGACTCTGGAGGTAGAAATGTCCATTTGTCTTGGGTCTTTGCAATTAAATGCTGATTACGACTAGAAACAAACCAATCGATTAGCCTGATGACATGATTCACTTGATCGTGTTGGTACTTAATGAGTAAGTCAGAATTTTCTGTGCTCATCGTGATATCTGAGCTGGAGCAGTTCAGTAGCAGTAAATCCATTGTCTCAAACAGATCGGTGTTCAGTATTTCTAATTCCCTACATGTATTTTTCACCACGTATGTGTCGCTCCCACTCCTACCTTCTAGGTGGTCGTTATCCCCACTGCAGGTTATAATGTTGTTACGAATATTTCCAACTATCACATCATCAAAAGGAGAATCATAGATTACTTTAATATCATTCACCATATCTGTGGTGACCTCCTTGAATCTTTTTGCAGCATTTTCACTTGTGAGGTTGAAGTTCACACCGACTTCACTTAGGCTAAAATCGATGTTTATTGGATATTTCACTGGATCTGCTTTCTTGCCAAGAACCAAAAAAGATATGTAATCTTTGGATATGAAAAGAGCATGTTGATATTCAGGACCTAAGTACCAATTGGACATCGTAACAGAATCAAAAATACTGCTTCCTTCGAGTATTAATGAATCTCCTTTGCTGGATATCTTTATTTCATCATAGTCGAATCCTATCATGACAGTATCATTCTGTAAATCATTGGAATAGTTATTGATCAGGTCTTGTCCATCTCCTTCCTTGTGTATATAACTGTCTTTACCTTCACCCCCTTCCAAGCTATCATCACCAAGTCCACCTCCGATTTGATTGTTTCTATTATTTCCTGTTACAGTATCAGAAAAATTCGTTCCTACAAAGCGAGTAACGTGTGACAGTGCATCTCCAGACAAGTCTATAGTGACAGATTGCTTGCTTCTTGACTTATCTATGATCACTGGATAGCAGGTGACTTGGTACTCACCATCTAAAGATATATCGGTGTCAACCACATCTATGACTACTTCATCATTGGTGACAATATTGATGTGTTGGAAGTATTTGTTGTTTTCTCCGTGAATAAACCAATTATTCAATATAACAGCATGTGAATCACAGTAGTGGACTACGAGATCGTGTTCGTGCCTGTGGCATACAATATCAGAATAGCTTAGATTCATAAACAAAGTGTCTCTCTGTTCATCCAAAGCAAAATTATTGATGATCGTCCGTCCACCTGTGATTGGAATATAATAAAGATCCTTTCCATTTCCACCTAAAATGTTTGCAGCTTGTGGGCCCAAGAAAAACTTATCGTCTCCATCATGACCGAACAGTTGATACTCGTACTTTGATAGAAGTTCATTGAAGTCTGAAGGGTTGAGTTGGTTAGCATCACATTCACGCCCAATCAGGGAGTCCTTGGTTAAATTACGTTGAACTGTGTAAAAACTGTTGTTAAGGGAATTTCCGTAGTACCTACCATAAAGAGATGACTCGTGACCCAAAAAGCCCGTCACAACATCATAACTGCCCACAGGAATAAGCATCCATAATTTCAGTTCTTTGTGTATGTACTGGGGACTGGAAACTTGGCCAATACCTAAAACAACCTCATTAGCAGGAGTGTCATATTCGAATGTTTTCTTTATTGATCTAGGGGTTTGACCAATGTAGACCTCTGGCAATTCCATTGTGAAGCTACCATTTTCGTTTAGTGTCACTGACAGCAACCCTCCATAACTGGACATGATGCCTCCATTGAAATCAACTTCTCCAGTTTCAGCAAGAGTTTTATTGAAGTACTTTCCAGGATCAGACATGTTATGCCAGAGTTTGCTTTGATATTCGAGTGTGTCTTTCATATCTAGTAGTTGAGTCACTAGACCAAATGTAAGAAAATCACCAATACCTTCAGCAAACCCTTTCACGAAAGCATAAACTTGGAAAGCAAAGCCCTTACCTTTGACTTTATCCAGTTCGCGTTCAATGTCATAGTAGAAATCATCAATTGTCATTCGAATTATCGTTAGAGCTATAACAAATGGTTCAATA
The DNA here is from genome assembly GCA_036873525.1 of Chalinula nematifera. Lineage (NCBI taxonomy): Eukaryota > Metazoa > Porifera > Demospongiae > Haplosclerida > Chalinidae > Chalinula > Chalinula nematifera. The sequence goes on along the minus strand of JAYJLX010021221.1, from coordinate 1,745 downwards.
AAAGGCTCAAGCACAGGAACAAATGTTTCCACCAATGTTAGTATAGTTGTTGTCACGTCCAGTATCAAGTGCGCTATCTTCAAAAACTCAGGGGTTTTGTCATTCTCATCAGTTAAAGCAATTACGTCTTCTGTAATGAAGTATATATCGAAAGCTAGCCCTACAAATGGAATATCTCCCAAGAATCTTGCAAATGTCTTGCCAGCTTTTCCAGCTTCTATGGCGATGGATTCACTTATCTTTTCAGTAATCTTTTCAAAGCCATATTTTTCTGCTGCCTTATTGTATATACCTTGTACGATTACCCTTTGAAGCTTTGTGTTAATTTTGGTCACCCCACCGAGGGAGTGTAGAGTCCTAACAGCAGAGAATGTTCCTTGCCCATAGTCACCATTCAAGAATTGCTGTATTGCTGTCAAACCATTTGCTATTGTTCCAAATACACCCATTCCAAGTCCAATCTTTTCATATACCTTAGCAGCAGCTGCTTTTGCTCTTGTAAATTTTGATAAGGCCATTTCTTCCAGAGGTACTTTCATTTCATGACTTTTTACTGTTCCTTGGTCATCAACTGTTTGAAATCGAAGATTATCTCCATTCCACTCCACCGTTTCATCTAATATCTTTTCGTTATCGTTGATGCATGTAGCAGCACGCTTTCTCCTTCTAGATGAACATGTTGCTGCAGTTGCTACTCCCTTAACTTGTTCCTTTAAAGCATCGCTTGGTGGTAGTTGGTCAAAGGTTCTTTTTTGGTTTAATACTTCGTCTCCTTCTTTTTTAAATGCTTCACGATTAACATATTGCTCCTCAGGCCTGCTTGAAACTTCAAGAATTAGCATTTTCTCACGTACTTGTTTCAGTCCTCCTTTCTGTGAAACCTGGAATATATTTCCAAATTCAGCCCATGATCCAATTCTTCCTTCCTTCATTTCTTGTAAAAGAGCTCGTGCTAAAACACCAGATCCAGGTACCCTTCCATTTTCTGTTACTGACAAAAATCCTTTTTTTGATTTTTTTTTGACTGACTCAGACAAAAATTCTTTAACTTTTTTAGTCTGGCTTCTTACATTTTTGAATAGTTCATCATACTTCTTTTCAGAAATGGAAGGAAGATGCTCTTTAAGTTCAGCAGTCTTTGTATTATCAAGATCATAACTATCTATAGCTCTTTTAAGGTTTTCCAAACCCTGATAGTCATCCAGCTTAAATCCATTTTGAGTAAGAAAATTTCTAAGAGCATCATCTCCAACTTTTTTAGCATTGCTCATATCATCATAGAATTCTTTCGTATGCCCCGGCAAGGCTTTTGAAAATTTATCCCTAAGTGCTTTAAGCTGACCTGTTTTTTCGTCAACTGCCCTTTTCCAAACTTCAATGTCTTTTTCTGATTGGGCTTTTTGAGCCTCTTTAAGTTTCTCATTTGCACTGTTAAGTGCATGTTTAGCGTTGACATAAGATACATAATTCTCTGCATATGCTTTGAACATTTCCATTGTTAAGTCCTTACTCTCATACAAAGATTTACTCAATGAATCAGAAAAGCCTGAAGTATATTTTTCATAATCTTGACTCCTTACCAAATTTTCGTGAATTTCAACTGAAGCTTTTTTGAAATCCTCATAAAACTCATCACTCGGTCGAGCTCCCTCAGCAGTTTCCATGATAACAGCCAGGTTTAACATTTTGGAGCGCAAATTCTCATCTACATCAGGCCATGTTGGTTGGTCATTCATTGTCCTCTC
>JAYJLX010021110.1:0-17294 GCA_036873525.1 Chalinula nematifera | reverse complement strand
GCACACAAATTTTCGAGCGTCTAAATTTCGTTGTTAGCAGGGTTCCACGAAAATATTCCCACCACGAAAATATCTACGTATACGGTATATACATCTGCAGTAAATAGACATGTAATATAAGAGTATACCTTGGTATATATCGGCTATGAGAGACGAAAAAGAAATCAAAATCCACACATATGATATAAGAGTAACGAACACTATACACTCTGTATATATATTATTATTCACCTTTGATGTACTCATCATTAATTTTCAGTCCACCCAAATAACTGCTGAACTACGATGAAACGAACAGTAAATGTACAGTATATATATACTTTTGTGAAAAAAAAAATGCTGAACCCTCATGGCTCTGCCTATTCTAAGATCATTACTATACTACATTTACACAAGTGCACATGTATCACCTTTATTATATACTGTACTAGTATATAATAATGAAAGCACTAAAGTGTGAACCCTCGCGGTCATGCATGTATATACATTTGATCTGATACAAATGTGATTTGACAACAAACAGTTCACACACCAACAGATCCAAGTCCATATGATACAGCTAGGCTACAGACAAGGGTGCACACTAAGCCCAGCACACACACCATACACTTATAGTATAACACAGTGTACACTACAGATTTTTAGTACTTAAATAAAGATTCTTCACACTAAACAACCAACTAAAGTAAGTAGAAACTTCCAAGCATGTAGTAAACTTTTAAAGCAGACTAGGCAAGTTTCATCAGACAGACTCTAGCATTTTCACACTCACAAAACTCACGATCAGTAAATACCGCCAGCAGAAGATGACGTCAGCAACTTTTAGGAAGTTTAGGGGCATGCCTAGGACAGTCTTTGACAACAGCAAATGCCAGTAGAGGAGCCAGTGGAGGTAGGGTTTGGCTTGTACCGTATCGGGTTCCGCGCACATGCCAATCTCTATTGTAGGCCCCATGGGCCTTGAAGCCCTGTTCCTATCTTGAAGTAGCTTCAATTTGAATACGCTTTAGAGCCCAGGCTTGTACAGATATACAGAAGGCTGCATTCCCCTTGTGAAAATAGTGAAAAACCTTACAGGCTCTGTGTCGCGGACAATACAGGGAAAATACAGGAGTTTCCAATACCGGTTATGTAGTCTATATTATCATGGATCTATGCACCTCCAGTTACTAAGTGACTGATCACTTCCATGATTCAAGACGATTAAAACATTTAGTGCCCTTGAGAAATTGCAGTAGTGTATTTAGATTTTAAACATTGGACTTGCTAATTAAACTTTTTGCAAAATAATAGATACTTAATTAGATTATTATGGGTGGAGCCTCCTGAATACTGGAAAAGACTGTGAAAGCTTTTTTGCAAAAGATCAGCTTGTTTGCTGTTTCTTTATTTCAAATCATCAAAGCAATGAAGGGTATGCAAACCTCTTTCTAACACCAAGATAAAATAACAGATTAAGTTTTAGAATGATTCAACCATAGTTGCAAGCACATGGCTGAACTGCTCAAAAATGTGTGCTAATTAACTAGTGACATCTAAAGCTAACGAACAAAAAAGCTATGGTAAAGAAACGTGCTAAAGCTGAGAATAATGAGGTTTAGCTGGTCTCAAACAAATACTGCGAATCCTTCGTGTGCACTCACTATACTTGCTGTCTTTTACAAAATCTTCCATTTGGTAACAAAGGAGCTGGCTCAACACAGTCTGTGACAGTCAAAAGTCAAAACAGAACATAAAACAACTTAGCAATCAAAAGGTTGAAAATACAAACACAACATGAAGAAGGGTGTGGCCTACCAAGCACTGAACCATGCTTGGCATAGTTGCATAGGCTGTAGAGACACATACATGTACGAGTACTTACAGCACTAACATTCGAGTATCTTGGTATACATAAATGGCTCACTTATTACAGCACTAACAGTTGAGCATCTTCGAATACAAATACACATCCTTGTATAATGAATAAACGCATTAACTATAAGCACACGTACATGTACGGTTGCTTACACAATTAGCACTTGACTATCTCGGTATTTACACAACCCTGTATAACAAAGAAGCATAAGCACACCTAGAAGTTTGTTACCTACAGCACTAAGTATCTTGGTATAGTTTAACAGTTGAGCATCTTCAAATACAATTACACATCCTTATATAATGAACGAATATAAGCACACGTAGATGTATTGAGTACTTACAGCACTAACAGTTTGTACACCTAAACAACGGTAACAGATCCCTGTATAACGAACAAAAACATTGAATATAATATGCACATGCAAATGAATGAGTATGTACGGCACTTAAACAATGATTAGACATCCCTGTAAAATGTAAAAACAAAGCGAATATAAGCACACGTATGAGTGCTTACAGCACTAGCATCTTCATATGCTACGATAACACATACTAGTGTAATGAACAGACATAAGCGTATGTGACCGTGCCTGAGAAAAGGTCACAAAAAAGTTATTTGTATCACTTGATAGAGTGAGGAATTCTCTTTTAAATGAGCTACAAAACAAAAGATTCTGACAAAGCACCTAAGAGAAACGAATGGTAGAAAAAACAAAAACCGTTCGTGTTTATTTTACAATCGCAATCCACAGTCTCAGTTGCAACTCGGTGAATATGTATCATACGTTACTGAAACTTCATAACTTACCTCTACAGACCCTTGAGAGGTAGTAGTCCAAGTTTTGTAAGCATGTTTGCATAGGTAGAGTTACAGACCGTTAAGCTCCAACGTCAATCAAGAATTCATCCATTGAAATACGCGACCACACCCCATGTTACTGGAATTCATTAATAACAGGTTTTCTCAAATACGGTCACATATATACATGCATGAGCACTTATAGCACTAACAATTACACATCAATGAACACATTAAAAACAAGCACACATTCATGTATGAGTACTTGCACAAATAATTGTTGAGTATCTTGGTATTTACACGTTCCTGTATAATTAACAAACATAAGCAGATGTGAAACTTTGATTATATACAGCACTCAGAGTTAAATAACACATCCCTGTAAATCGAACAAACACACATTAAATATAAGCACAAATACATCTTTCACCACTTACAGCAGTAATCGTTGAGTTTCTACACAACGATAGCACAACCCTGTAAACATTAAATATACACAGGTGACTTACGTCATGGGTCAGGCTTTTACAGCCGCAAACATGGCTACAGTTTACTTTATCATAACTCTAGTTTAAAGCAACATTTGAAGCTTACAGAAAGTAAAACTATCAAAGATGCTAAATGATGCAAAATAATAAAGACGGGCGAGATTAGTATCACTTCCTGTTGATAGTTTCCGTACCTTTAGCGAAAAGTCTGGTGATGTTCCCATTATGCTACTGCTCTGAAATCTGCATTATCTACGTCTTAACTCAAGGTATACATGCTATAAAACCCCTTCACTGTATGGTTATGGAGAGATCAGTTGATAAGATACAAGCTGTGTCAACATGACAGGACACATTAAAGAGTACAATTTAGATTACGTAATCGTACGGTTGCGTATGTCAACATCATTAATTACAAGCCAAAAACATGGACGGATAGTGACAGCTAAAAGTTGGAAGTCTGGACGCGGTATTAACTCAGGCTTGTGAATGATACATGTGTATCCTTGATTTGATCAGAAGCATTGTTTATACATGATATGTTGGCTGGGCAATTATTCTATACTTTACTCTTCTTTTCAATCGTCTTGATTCCGTACTGTCAGGATCGAATAGTGCAAGCAGAGTCCTGACTGTGCTTCTGCATGCATGCTGGATGGTATATATGTTATGAATGAATCATGCCATATATATATGGCATTAGATGTATCAAGATAAAAAAGCATGGTGCCATGCTTGGGACCATTTAATTGTTAATTGGTGGACACGTTTTAGCCTATTCCACATCCTGTAGTATCCAAGTAATGACCCTGGTCCTTCAAGGTTCATGCTGTGAATGAAAAACAGTCATCAAATATCTCAATGTATACTTATGTTTTCATATAATTATGTAGCCATGGCCATCAGAGCACACCAGCCAACTGCTGATTACAGTGCATACATGTACATCAGACATATATGCATCATAGTAGAACAGTCCCCCCACCCTATCAGTAAATATGGCCACGCTGGCAGTATGGCCGGCTCTCCTAGCCGGGCGCCTGGCTCAGTGCTGGTTCCAGTGCCGTAACTTAGTTGACTCACCAAAATTCTTATCTCTATTTCATCCAATGAACTCTCTCTGGACAGTTTTTCCTCTATCTGCCTAATACAAATAAGTAATATCATGCACCCATTATTTGTGCAGTAAGCACACAGCGATCATTATATAATGGGGCCAGGTTATAGATTACCTCAAATCTTCTCCAATAAGCTGATGCAGTAATGATTGTTGTTCCTTAACAGTACAGCCTTCTCTTGCTACTAAACTGTCGTTCCTCAACAATACTTTCCTGACCTTCAACGAAAAATCCAGTGGGGTTCCTATTATGCAATGGCTCTGCTATTTCTACATTTCAACTAAATGCTATCAAAACCTCTGAACAATTTACGGTAAGGTTTTGGAGAAACCGACAACTCACAGGACGGTACAAGCAGGCTAAATACTCAGAGAACATAAGCAGTTTCTTAACGAGGCTGTGATAGAAGTTAGATTACACCTTAAGACACTCTCCTGTATCATAGCGGAACCCCACCGGCATTCGTCGCCATTACTGCTTACAAGTAAACAACTACGAATGACGACGTAAATCAATTGAAAATTTTCAGCAGTATAGTTGTAGACTTGAAGAAGAGATTGGAAAAAAAAAATCCTAAAAAAAGACCAGACAAGATAAATTTTTAAAGTAACTATATGAGTAATTACCTCCATGTATAGTGAGAGAGTGTGTCTGGTGTCAGTATCCAGTTAATAAATAATTCCTTATAACTGTACTTGGGTAAACCCTACACTTGAAAACCAATAGCAACCTTAGAACCAGGCAGTTCTTATGATTACCGTACAACCGGAAAAGTTTGCAAGGAATTTAATCGTGCAATTTTGCGAGTGAGAAAATATCGCACAAATTAAATTTGCAATACATACATTGGCTAGTCCAGTTACGCCCCATTAATTAAATTTCGCACTTCCTCGTTTTCGAGCAAATTGCACAACTTTGTTCTCGCAAATATTTCCGGCTATACTGCTAAAAATTTTCCTAAAATAAAATGACATTTTTGAAGTATTGCTGTCTCTATATTCTACTTTTTATTGACATCCAATATGTTATTGTAGTGATTGATGATTATGTATTACTGGGTGCATTGTGGTATCCTGTAACACTACATACCTTTGTTTGTAATCAGTCAAGACAATTAACAGGTATATTTCACATACATGTATTATACACATGCACTTGTTTGATTTCTCAATATAGGTACTCAATTGCCTCAAGTTTTTCCTATCCTAATGATGGGGGGTTCCTTGGGGTAATGTTAAACTTTTCTCATAGTAACTCTGGCAGACATCCAAGCAGCTGGTGGTGCATGTTGTTGCTCCATTATCTCAAACAGATTTCCTTTAATTGTAAGCTCTTTCCTCTTTGTACTGTGAATACTGCATTATATATCATTTGTTTTTGTTTTACTATATAGTCTACTGATTGAAGTTCAAAAGTGAGTGTGTCTGGTGTAATGTGCATGTTGCCTGTCTCCAAACTTTGTCTATATTTTTTACCTTAAAACATGTCGGCCATGCAGGTGTGATATTGCTTTCAAAACTAACTGTTTTACTGGCTTAAATCATAAACTTACGAAAAAAAAAACTCATGAAAAACAATTCCATACTACTATCGAGTAGTTAACTCTGTTTCATTGGTCACACTATTCTGTTTTTTTTTGTAGTATTCAGTTTCATCTGCAAAAAATTGCCAAAAAGTAAAAATAATGTTATGAGGAAGCCATAATGAGCTGTGTCAGTATTTTATGCAAGGCCTAGCCAGTGGCAGATTTAGGGTGGTTCCTAGGGTTCCATGGAACCCCCCTTGGAGAAAAAAACTTCTATAACAGTTATTTTTTAGTATTACTAGTAATAAAACGTTTCTATTTAGAATCAGAGGTTCTTAATACTAAAAATGCACTCATAATAGCTGCTGCAACAAGCAAATAATGCACATTTGAAAAAACCTCCAACATTATGACTAAAAAGTAACAGAAAGTCACTTGCCTCCATTTCTTCTTGCTACCAAAGTGCCAATATTATTATTCAAGTTAGCTCACGTGCATGCACTATTAGTTAGATCTAGTCAGGGTTAACCCCTAAACATAATTAACAGCTGCTAGCAAACCACAATCAACCACATAACAGCATGCATGACATAAACACTTAACAGTAATTGATTCTTGAAAATGGCAGGGAAAAGGAAAACTATCACAAACTATTTCTGTAAAAGGAGGTACATATATTTAATAGGCTATACAGGCACTGAATAATCTTTCATGAATTTGTAGTAGGATCTGATAGTAGTGAAGCCATAGGCAGCAGTAGCAGTACGTCTAGCACTCAGTCTAGACAGTAACAGCAGATCAGAGTCAACAGCCAGAAGCAAGCCCAACTCCAACACAAGAGTGTGAGTACAGCAGCTACTACATCAGTATATAATTCAACATTATAATGATTTGTTTTCTATCCACAGCTGCTGTTCTACCGGTTCACGAATATGACCTTGGTAAGCTAACTGAAAGTAGCCAGTCTTTCAACAGCCTGTCACAACGTGATAAGTATGCTATCCTGACAACTGAACCTGATACAAACCCATGGTCATACCCTCGTTCACGTGAAACCAAAACCGGCTCAGCTTGACCCTTCATGGGTAACCAAATATCCGTGGCTTCACTACAGCCGACAGCTTTTTGCCGAGCATGTGTTCTGTTTGGACCAACTGATGTTCATGGCCAAAAACTAGGCCAGTTTGTGACCACTCCTTTCACATCCTGGATTAAAATGTCAGAGAAGGCTACAATTCATTCCAACAAAGAGTACCACCTTTTTGCCGTAACAAGGATGATGTTAGCTCGATACGAAAATCCTTCTCTTGGTTTGGATGTTATCCTGAATGAGGAATCCCGTCAAATCGTGGATACCAATCGTATGGTTGTGGAATCACTGGTTCGTATAGTGATTCTTTGTGGTAAGCAGGGATTGGCCATACGTGGCCACCGGGATGATCGAATACACTGGGAGGAAGACAGTAGCTACAATGAGGGAAACTTCTCTGAGTTGGTTCGGTTTTGTGCTGAAACAGATTCTGTTTTGGCTGAACACTTGCAAAAAGCTCCAAGAAATGCCTGCTATACATCCAAAACCATCCAAAACGAATTGGTTAGTGTAGTGGGAAGTACAATCCAGAAACAAATCCTTGATGAGGTTAAGCAGAGCTCCTTTTTTTCCATCATTGCCGATGAAGTGACAGATGTGTCAAACAACGAAGAGTTGTTAAGGTGAAAGTCATGATTCAGTATATTCTTACAACTGTGTGATGATATCCATAAAATTTTCATCCATTTAATAGGTATGTGTATAATGAGGAAGTGAAAGAAGCATTCGTAGATTTCTTGGAAGTGGAGAGAATTACTGGATCCGCCTTGGGAGGGGCAATAATTGGGGTGGCTAAAACAGAACAATCTACCATTAGGTCAATTGTGTGGCCAGTGCTATGATGGTGCTTCTAATATGAGTGGAGCTAGGTCAGGTAGCCAAGCGATTGTTCGACAGGACGCTCCATTAGCTTTATATAAATAGGAAAGGCATAAATACTTTATATTTCCATTGTGCTGCCCATAGATTGAATTTGGCAGTCCTGTTCGATACTAAGAATACGGAATCGTGTATCGGTGAAATTTCCCGTTTTTTCAGCTTCTCCCCTAAACGTCAGCGCCTATTGAATAAGGCTATAGACCAGTGTGATTTGTCAGTAAGAGCACAAAAGCTAATCGCCATTTTTCAAGAGCTCCTTCCAGCTGTACAAACAACTCTCCACGCCATTGTTAATCCTTCGTGTCATACTGAGCTTGCTGACGACAGGAATTGGGATGGGAAAACAATAACAACAGCTAATGGCTTCTTGAAGCAGCTACAGTCATCATGTTTCTTGATCTCATTCAAGATATTATCCCAGGTACTCCACTTACTCAGAGAACTCACTCTTAAGCTTCAAATGCAGGCGATTGATGTTGTTTATGCATACCAGAGTGCTTCATCTGTGATTGCGCTACTGACATCACTCCGTCAGAATTCTGAGCGAGAGTTCAACACCATATTTACCGCAGCAACAACACTAGGCAAAGCTTTAAATGGGGATGAATTTTAGCTAGAAAAGCCAAGGACAGCTCGTAGCCAGTTACACCGTAATAACCCGGATACATCATCAGTCAAACAATACTTCGGAGTCTCCATGTCTAACGAGATTCTATCACATATTGTGAACGATTTAGACAGTAGATTTGTCAATAATCCTGCCCACGACATAGCACTTGGACTTCTTAATCTTTTGCCAAGTGAGCATACAGCTTGATTCTTCTCATTCCATTCCATCACATTTGGCTAAAGTCATTGACCAGTATAGCGATCTTCTTCCTTATCCTGTCATGATGGACACAGAGTATAAATTGTGGGTATTGAAATGGCAGACAATCGGGTCAGTCGAGATACCTAGCAAGTTGGTTGATACACTCTAGGCATGTTCTTCTCTCCAGTTCCCAAATCTACACGTTCTGCTACAAATCACGTTGACACTTCCAATAACTTCATGTGAGAGTGAACGAAGTTTCAGTCAACTCAAGCAAATCAAATCCTCTCGAAGGTCAACCATGACAGAAAAGAGACTCAGTGCCTTTTCTCTGATGAAAATTAATCGAGACCGTTGCAATGGGATCCTTTCTTCTTCTTCCCAGATGAAAGATTTGATAGATTGTTTTGCTAGAATGCATCCCCGTCGTTTGTCTCTCTTGTACATGTTTTCTGATTAGCTAAGAGATACAGAACACCTTGAGAAACTGAACTGCGACACTTGTTCTAATTTTTTTGTCAATAAAGATAGATCAGATGTAGACTATACTATGTGCCAGACACGCCCTGCGCCCAACACCAAAAGTGGGCGTGGCATTTTTCACGCGCGCCTTCTCCTCTTGGAACCCCCCTTCTCTATTTCCTGGATCCGCCACTGCTAGCTGCCTGTAACATAATTATACAAAGTGTTATCAGGAGGCCATAATGAGCTTCACATACAACATAAGTCTGAGTCAGCTTTGTGAAGTGAAGGTACAAAAGTGGAAAGACTAGTGCAAAGACTCGTATTTCTCAATAAAAGATTTTTTTATAGATATCGCTGACTGTATCTGCTATAAGGCTGAATTACTATGGACTCTGCTGAGAAAGTACCAAACGTAAGAATCAAAAAGATCAAAATGATTGAATTCAGGTGTAACTGTTTGTTTTATACATACAGCCAACAGAAGCCAAATTATATGTATGCATGGAGCTGTACTTTTGCAAGTTTATGTTTTTGATTCATTGATGATGCTACATGTGCATACTTTCAGTTGCCAGTTTGGACAGAGTAGTGACCCTACAGGTGCCAAGCTGTCAAAAGAACTAAATGCAATCGTACAGAAAACAAGATTTAAAATTATGGAAATTGTCAGGATGTGTAGTGCAGTCATGTTGGAATACTCATTACTTGCATGTACATTATAATACTACCCGTATTTTATCAGTAATTATTTTATAAGAATTATAATCGACTGATTTTTCTGACTGGCTGTATAATTTGGCGGATGTACCGGCGGATCTTGTCATTGGGGGAGGAGACTGGACTAGAAAAGCGTAGCTACGATGAGGAGCTGGAGTACAGTGAAGATTTGTAGTGTCAGGAGAAGAAAGCAGATGGAGTATTTGAGGAGGAAAGGGCTGAAAGGGAAGGCAATTTCGCTGGATGATGCCTCAGTTTGCAGCAGCTACAATACAAGTGGCTTTTGTCAGCACTGACTAATCCATAATAAATATTAATGTGTCACTGGAGTGACTGTTGGTTTTGAACTTCTTTTTGTGTGTTATGTGTCCGTAGCCAATGGTGTCTCTTTAACTGTGGACCTCGTCCAATGTGTGGAAGCTTCACTGTTGGTTACGTATGTTTCATTCGTCTGTTATGTGTCCGTAGCCAATGGTGTCGCTTTAACTCGTCCAATGTGTCACTGTTGGTTACGTATGTTTCATTGGTTTTGTGTGTGTTATGCCAATGGTGTCGCTTTAACTGTGGACCTCGTCCAATGCGTGGAGGCTTCACTGTTGGTTACCTATGTTCCATTCGTTTAGTGAGTGTAATGTGTCCGTAGCCAATAGAATTGCCTTAAGTGTGGATCTGTAGTCCCAGTTGTGAAGCTTTTCTGAATGATGTATAGTTAGTGAGTAAACTCACAAAAAGGTTACAGCTGTTGTAGTGTTGTGTATCACGTGTGCGCCTGGACTAAAGAGAAAGTGTTTAGGAGGGAAAGAGAGATTAAACAGAAAAATTGATCGTGAAAATAGAGAATTAGAAAAGTCAAAATTGTTGTCAGACAAAAATTTTTCATTGAAATGTGTTCCCATTTGTACATATATTACATGTATATAATTTATAAAGCGTTGCTGAAAGAAAAGATAAGAAAGGATTCATGTCCAAAGGCTACTGTTTCCTCTCATAAGCATGGCATGCTATGTTTGTATTGGTGAGCAATGTGCACAAAATGTTCGGTAGTTCCACAGGCCACTTAACATCATCATAGTTTGTTTATTATCTTATCAGTAAAATTTCTTTGAAGTTGCAATTAACCAGCTGCAACTGCGTCCACATTTAGAGCACGTGTAAACTTAACAATGTATTAAGATAGCCGCTCGTTCTCTTTTGAGCGTTCAACTTCCACAAAGTTTACAACTTTTTTTGTAGTCGGTATTAAATGGTATTAACAGGACAAATGGACTCTACACAGGTGTTTCTAATAACTATCAGCTGCGGCAAAGTTAATACCACAGCTGTGGCTCGGAACGTTCGTGTCAGGACGGGTAAAAACTCGCTCAAAAACGATTTTTTTGTACATCTCATTACAGATGAACGCAATGGTTTGCCGCAGCTATTAGAATGTAGATGGGGTTAGTAACACTTTGTATATAGATTTTCAGCTTCATCGGAAAAAAGTTGTAAATTGCTCGAAGTTTATTTATGTTCATTTGTGTTTGCCCAAGTTTCCGGTTTAGCTTACATGATTTTTTCCAACAAGTACAAAATGAATGCTACTTTACAAAAAAAACCGTTCGGTTGAGCTATACTGACAGTTGGAAGTTGCCCGCAATTTCAGCCATTTTGGCCCAGGTATTAAGTCACCTGTGTCAGTACAAAATGAATTTCAAATAAATGAAATGAATTTGTGAGGCAAAGGAGCATTCACGAAGTGTTTTATTGGATTTGTTGGCCCACAAAAAGCCTGCGTAAAGGTAATGAATGAAGGAGAAATAATGGATTCCACTTTTAAAAATAAAGCGGCCGTTTTGTCCATCTGTTTTCACCCTAATGTTCCACTTCTCTTTGGGGTTGCTGTTGGAGGCTTAAATTATGTTTTAATGTCTGGCATGATACAAATTCATTTTCAGTGTGAACTTTGCTAGCAGCTGATGTGCCGTTAGCTGAATTATCCCGTAATTCTTGACATTGCCAAAGGACTAAAATACATACACATGCTATTCTACACAATGATTTAAAGGATGACAATGTCATCATAGATTTTCATCCAACAATTAAGGCGATAATTGTTGACTTTGGGAAGGCTTCTTTTGAATGCCATGGAAAGCGGTATATTCTGTCCTCAGTTGATTCTTTTAAAAGCATCATCCACAAATAGCTCCGTGATGGTTCTGTCACACAGCTTCTGATGTATATTCTTTAGGAAAAATTGTCACTGAAATCAATACAGTAGCAGACCTTCGTTTAGAGTACAGTAGTATAAAAAGACCTTTCGCAGTTTACCTTTTTTATTAATCTTTTTGTGTGATTTGCTGTTTTGTTCGTGTGATTTGTTACTCTTTTTCTTTATGTGGTTTATATGTACATGTACATGTAGCGGGGTTAACTATTATGTATAAAACGATTGATGTAGTCTTTATATATAAGGCGCTTATTTTTTTCCTATGAAGTCTTATATACTCAAGTCATTCATTCTCTTCCTTTTCTAAATCACTAATTTTTTGTTGTTCCACTAAAACAATGTGTAACAATGGTTTACCTCTTTATGCCTTTATCTTTGTGTGAAAGAGAAGTAGGTGTATTATGTGAAACATGCTCCCGCTTATTGTGTAGATTTGAATGTTGTGGGGGCAAGGACTGCTTTCTTTGTTGAAAAAAATATTTATTCTGACCTCAGCCACTTAGCCTGGCAGGGATACAGTAGTCAAAACAGGGTAGTCAGCGTGTTAGTTATTTACATGTAGTTAGCAGTTTAAAGTTATAAATATTGTAATGCACACGGGTTTTGGGACTCAGTCGCCTTACTTTTTTTTTTTCCTGAGTGAGGTCGAATCCTATTGGTGGGAGTGTTTTTTTTTCTTGTCCTGTTTTTCGATAGACATGGCATGGCAAGGAATCTGCACCTTAGGTGCATTTATTTGTATGGTTATAACAATTTTATTACTTCTTTTTTGTCTATGATAACCTAGTAAACAGCAAGAAGTGGCACTAAAGGCTATCCCAAGATGAAAATTTACTCAAGATTTATAATATAGTACTAGATTTTTTTATTAAAAAAATCTTTTATACATTACGCATAGATAATCCATAATCAAGAAAGCAAACTAAAAAACCAAAAAAAAAACCAAAGACAAAAAAAAAACAACAAAAAAAACAAAAAAAACAGCCACGATTACTTCTGACTAGACCAACGCTATGTACGCCTTCATGTGACAGTATCGCTGAAAGTGATACTTTTTGAACCAGTGTGTGATGGACAACCTGGAACGGCGACTCACATTGAAGTGCCAAAGGTCTTGGCTGGCATAAATAGCCACCATACGAGCTGCTCTGCCACCAGCTTGGTGCAATCGCACAGTAATTTGACCTGAGCTGTGCGAGCCTAGCCTGGTCATCAACAGTAAGTGTTGAGTTCACTGAAACCTTAGACTCCAACACCACTACACTTCTCTGGTTCACCAATTTGATAAAAGTATCGTCAGCCTTCTTGCTCTTACGCAAATCCAGCGCTTTGGAAACAACCGCTTCCATGTAGACCCGGTATTTGTGGTTAAGTTTTTTAGCAACCCAGCATAACACTTCGTGGCAAAACGATCCGGTAGCTTTCTCATTCCAGAGAAATGTATGGGCGCGGATACAGTCTAAAGCTTCGTCACCAGGCTGGTCCAGTGAATCAACAGCTACAGTAAGAGCTTTATTCTCCAAATCAATAGTAAAATTCGGGAAAGAAGGATCGTAGTTAATTCGTTGTAGAATGTCCCAGGTACACAATGATGGGTTTAGAGTGCTATTAGCTGCTTCCTCTATTTTTTCTGATTTTGATTTTTTCGGGGGAGGAGGACTGAGAGGACTATTAGTAGTAGCATCCGAATGACAACATGACTCGAATTCCAAATAAACCAAACGAAATAAACACAGCTTTTCAAAATGCGATAAATACCTCTTCAAAACAGCTCTCAAAACATAAACAGTAAACACAAACCTTTGCTGATTGTTATATAGTCTAGGGTGCATATGATGGTCACATGAGCTGAGTGTGCAGAGGAGGGGCTAGGCAGCGCACGCATGCAGAGATCAGATTCCAGAATTTTTAACCGGGTAGAAACCAACGCGTCATTATAACATGTGAGCAACCTCCTCTGCATCTGCTGGAGGGTAGGACATCATGGACACAATTATTATTATTACTATACAAGAGTGTGCTATGACTATGCATAGGCAACTCGAGCGAGCTGAGTGCTGGACCTCAAGGTGAAGATTGTGCTTGGCCTTAGTGGGTCCGAAGAAGCTTTACTTTGGCCACCTCCCTAAGGAAAGAGAAGTTGGCCATCTCCCTAAGGAAAGTAAGCTGCTAGATCTAGTACTACTAGATCTACTAGTACTATAGGAGAATCGTTAGCAAGTTGTATCCATTGTGGGTGTGGTGTTGTTTAGCCTTATAATTATTTTACTAAATGATCTACTACTGGTATATTGGGTCCTCTATCCAGCAGTTTGGTCTATACAAACAGGAATCACCAAATTGGAATTTATAAAGGTGGGTGTGGTTTATGTAATGTTATGTAGCATAGATATTATAGTACCATATACCGTGTTATTTTTTGCAGTATAAAATTGCATAAAAGAGTGAATTTTGCTAATAAAAATTTTACAAAGTGATTTAGTATAGCTCTTAGCAACACTATGATGACACCGCCTTTTTTATTTTAACGTGAGGAAATTTTTACTATAAATTAATTATTCGTAAAATTCATAAAAATAAACTAACGTATAAATTTCCCGGTATACGGTACTTCGTAGGGATTGGAAACAGAAGAGGCTAATTTTTAACATGTCTTGTATATGTTGCTTTGCACTTGAGACGCAAACATGTGAGTTGTACCTTAAAAAAAAAATGGCTACATAACAGCACATTTCAGTTCATAGATTGTGAGATAAGCGGTTTTGAGTTTGTTAAAAGAAAAGAGGAAGCATTGTCTGCCACAAACATGCTGATTTCACGAAGAAAAATGGGCCAGAAAAATTCGCTACAAAGTTGAATGCAACTTCAATTAAAACCTTTGTGTACCCTTAACTTCAAGCAAATAAAGCACTTGCTTGTTTTCACTAAATAAAATGACGGACTTTGTTCCAGAGATGGGAAATCAATACCAAGCTTGTTTGTTTACACATTTAGGCTTGAATAGTTAAAGAAAGATCACTTAAAAACCCCTCTTTTTTTGTACCTTTTTTGTTCCGTACTTGTCTCAATCAGAACCTTTTTCTATGTTAAAAACATTCTTCAAACATTGCAATTAGTAGCTATCAAGAAAATTATTGATAAACTTTTCACGCTAGCGTTCATCGTAGTTAGGTTCTCTCTCCATTTTGCTGTTTTTCCACATACTGTTCAATGCTTTATGATATTTTTATCAATAAATTAGAAATACAGAAGTACAACTCAGATATTTTCCGCGCGACTTCCGTTCTACGAAGAACTATAATATCTATGTATGTAGTGATTGTATAGCTAATGGCAATTAATTTCAGGTATTTTTATAATTACAACTTTGGCCTACGGCATAGTGGTCAGTATTGTGTGTGTGCCAATTATTATTGTGTATAGTATATACACATTGTTGTATGTATTCAGTATGTGTTAATTATTCTGAGTGCTGTATGGAAATCATTGCACGACGGGTGTGGTCGACAGTATTAGACAATAAAGTATTATAGTAGCAGCTTACATGACCACTTAGTCCGCATGTAGATAAACATAATACACTGTGGTAGGTAAGTTGTTGAAGCCGTGATTGCACACAGTAAAAGCCATGAAACTGTCAGTCGTATAAATACTAATATTATCGTACTTATATACTTATAGTACTATACGACTGACAGTTTCATGGCTTTTGTAGCTAGAAAGCTTGCTGGTTGGTTAGGCACACTGGCAGCTAGGTAGGTAGTCTACTACTTGTGACTGAATTTGTATAGTATATTTCCTCTGGCATACAATAGGGTATCAGCTGTGTTTGATCTGTTGAATAATGTGAAGATAGCACAGGCTGATTTAGACCTGTAAAAACAATTTTATAAGCATTTTTTAGACTATTAACAGTGGTTGTATTGCTTGTATCGGCTATACATGTATATCGCTCGTCATGACAAAATCTCGTGTTCACGACTACTGTGGTGCTTGCTCAAGATTGTCCCTATTGGTGATGGGTGGTACGCCTGGTATTTGTATCAAATATAGTGTGGAGTACTATCATCATTATTAGTGATGATGAATATATTGTACAATTATGGTGTTCTCGCATGTTGCTACCACTTGAATGTATAACTGCATGCCTGTTTTTAAACTAACATGCAACTGGACTAACATGTTTTCTTTGTTTCATTCAGACCGTCTGCTCTTCGTGAGGTATATGCCCATGCGACATGCTCACACCTTAACTACAGTATGTTCGATATTACTCGGTTTGGGCCGAAGATGATCACATGTTAATACAGAATGAATATTGCAATGGTCAGTGAGTAAATTATCAATTTTTAGTTTCATTACTGAATTATCTGTACTTTGGTTATTAAAAAGTTCCAACGTTCAAACAAATCGTTTACCGAGGAACAGTTGAAGGTTTTCGTATGACAAGTTGCAAAGGTACGCTTAATTGACTGTGACTGATCATCAATAAAATTTATTACTTTAATTGAATAATTTGCTTTCTCTCCCTCTCTCCTTGTTGTACAGGGTCTAAAGTACATTCACTCAATGAATTTAGTTTACTTGGATATTAAACCCGATAATGTATTCATATCGTTACCTCATGAGACTGCTACTGTACCTACTGACTTAGATGAACCGAAGTTTGATGGGCTGAAGGCGCGATAGGCAAGTTATAATTTATATATTAACCCCTTTGTACCTGCCTTTCGTAATTAGGTGACGTGGGTAATGTAATGTCAACTAAAGACCCCACAGTTGCGGGGGATTGCAGATACCTAGCCAGAGAAGTGTTACAAGATGTGATAAATATTATAGCATAGCTAGGTTCATGCTTAGCAATGTTATGTTGATGCTGGAATAGAATCTAAATCTAATGTTAAACAAACATTGAAAGGCCAAATCACAAACTCAAGTGCTTTTCGATATGGCATGAACCTAGCTCAACATTAACACTCACTGGAACACAGTGAAACATAAACTATATGTAATATAGTACTAAAGCACGTCATACACTTAATCTTGCTGGCCTGATTCTCTTTCTTGCTTTTTACAGCTGGGTGTGGTTATTGAAATGGGCAGGTGTTAACGTTATTCATGGGTAGGAGCCACACCCTCATAAAATAGGTGATACGATAAAAACACATATCACAGATTAGGAATACTTTAGAATTGTGCTATTTGTAAAAATATCATCTTTTTGTTCTAGGAAACCTGCAGAACCATTACTGGACAGATGATTGTGAATGAGTGCTTATCTCAAGAAATAAACTTTTTATGAAGATATTTAGCAGTTACTTACTTATAAAACATTT